>PVHP010019274.1:0-31143 GCA_004024765.1 Zapus hudsonius
AAAAGAAGTTTAACTTGTCCAGAGCTGATGCACGGCAAGTAGTGTTACAATGCCCTCAATGTGTTATTTTTCAACATCCTGTCTCTCTTGGAATCAACCCTAGAGGGTTGCTCCCACAGCACATTTGGCAAATGGATGTTACCCATATATCAGAATTTGGTAAGTTGAAGTATGTTCAAGTGTCAGTAGACACCTGCTCAGGAGTCATCTTTGCTACCCCCCTGGCTGGGGAAAAGGCTGGTAATGTAATCAATCACTGTTTAGAAGCTTGGGCGGCCTGGGGAAAACCAAAACAATTGAAAACTGATAATGGTCCAGCATACACTGGAAATAAATTTAAGTCCTTTTGCAAACAAATGGATGTACAGCTTGTGCATGGGTTGCCATATAATCCACAAAGGCAAGGCATTGTGGAACGTGCCCATCGCACCTTAAAAGAAAATTCTTCTAAAACAAAAAGCGGGAATAGGCTATAGTCATACCCCAAAGGAGAGAGTAACTTTGGCTCTATTTACTATCAATTTTTTTTAATTTGGATGCTGATGGACATACTGCTGCAGAATGGCATTATGAGCCATGCAATAAGCAAAAAGGCATGGTAAAATGGAAAGATATCTTAACAGGTCTATGGAATGGACCTGACCCCGTGCTGGCATGGGCACGAGGATCTGTTTGTGTCTTTCCACAGAATCAACAAGATCCAGTGTGGGTGCTGGAGAGGCTGGTACAACGGATAAAGAATGAAGAGCCACAGACCAAAGATGACGCTCTTGCTGATGATGCTGATCCTGCCAGTGACACCGGAGCAATGATGGGGAATCTTGTCAGTTTTCCAGAGACCGATGCCAATACGCCATGATGCTCAGTTAGTTCCAAGTTCAAAGACTTTTTATAACAAATGATACGCTTACACTTCCCTATTTGCCTATAGAGATGACAAAGGGCTATTTAGGAAAAAGTAGAACATTTGTGTTCCTTAGCAGCTATTCTAATGATTATGTCCTTGGTTTTCTTATGGTGTATTTGCAAAATGCAAAGGTCACAAAAACGGAATGCAGCCATGATTATACAAGCCTTTTCAGCCATAGAAGCAGGACAGTCTCCACATGTTTGGCTAGCTGCCATAAAGCAGTGATGTTATGAAAGAATGAGATTTTTCCTTTATCTGTGACACTATGCTGAATCGGTAGTCAGAGACGGGTAAGTCCCATGAGGTTACATATCAACCTAAGACAGGGTTCTGACGTCTGGAGGTCAGAATGCCAATGACGGGTAAGAATGTAGTCAGTCATGGGCAACCTAAGACAGACACGATTCCAAGTCCAGATGGGAATATTTGCTGGCAGCCCTTTGATGCAATTGCTCTTAAAACAAAAAAGGGGGAACTGTAGTGAGCCATTCCTGTGAGATAAGGGGGCGGTGCGGCCCGGCCCCATTTCCCGGGGCCCAGGTCCTGTCACTCCCACCTATGGAACGCCCCACGGTCCTCTCCTTTGTTTAGAGCCTGCTGATAAGTTGGCGCTGGTTTATGCTCACCACCCTCATGGAGGAGAATGTCCAATGGAAAAACAACTCCTTGTATGGAAATGGCTTAATGCCTGGCATGCTTCCGTGTATGTGGACCAATTATGAATATATATGTGTGTTATGCTGATAGGTTGTAGTATGACTTAAAAATTCCTGTACATCCTGAGGAGAGGAGAAGAGACAAAGAGAAGAGACAAAGAAAGTATTTTTAAATCAATGTTTCCTGAATAAACTGCTGTAGAGAAGAACTCGTGGTCTTGTCCTTTCTTGCTGGTCGAGCTGGGACGCAACATTTTCACACAACACTTCTCAGTCCAGGCAGATGGTCATTGATAGCAACTTCATAGTTTTTTTTTTAATTTAACATCATCAGTAACTTGGAGGAACTCACAGGGCAAGACTATAAGTACTTCAACATGAATGCACACATGATATGTGCTTGGTGCTGTATATGTAAAGCATTTATGTGAGAGTTGAAAGAATTTAATGTTATCAGTTTGAACCTCATATGAACACTAACACTCAAGTTAGTATTCAGGGCCACAGTGGGGACAGGAAATTGGAGAAACAATGTCCTAGAACCATGCTAACTTATTCATGTACATGAATTGTGTGTGACCTGCTCTCTTTTCAAACCACCTATGATAAAGAAATCTCCCTTCCTCTAATCTATAAAATGCATGTAGGCATTGTCCAAGGGGAGTATAGAATGGACCATACTAAAGTAAGATGCCTGGATAAAGTACTATTTGGAGATAAAAGGTCCATTTACTAAGAAATGGCACTGGTAAGCTATAAGAATCAGTGATATGGAATATTCTTTATTGAAAAGGCAAAAGTAGGTGACTAAAGTGGACCTTTGGTGAGAAAAAATTCAAATAAAATCTACTGGAAAGGCATGGAACATGAAAAATTGTGACACACACCCTGTTTCTCCCTCCAGACATACACTTACTTCATCATGGAATCATTTTCTTCACCTGTTCCTTCCAGATGTAAAGCAGTAAAATCAGTGTGCTTAGTAGCCTTATATCCTAATTTCTTGTCTGCCCATTCCTCATCATAGGAGTTTTACTTCCTGCCTCTAGTTCCAGGCTCCATAATAGGGTTAAAATGACCTAAATACAAGTAAGTATCTGTGTTGAGTTCTTGAAATTTTGTAATATAAATACATTTATGGTTCTTTTCCAATTTACATGGTTCTCCTTTTATTCAAAGGTGGGAGAAAACATATGCATCTTTATTATCTCATCCCAACACATAACTTGTGACAGCCAATTTCTCCCTCTTCCTTCAATAGAGTATAGCTATATGCCCTTCAATGGACAATACCTATAGCTGCCATCACCTGTATATGAACTCTTCTGAATACAGGTAACACTGTGTAAAATGATTTCATTTCAAATGCTCTGTTTGGATTGTATCAGCAGGTACAGTTACAAACCTTCCTTCTTTGTTTTTCTCTCTGTAGTTTGAGGGAATCTGATCTTGGCTTCATTCAGACACACAAAAACCTCTTCCAACATGCTCTTATTTAAATGATTTGTTTGTAGATTTACATTAGAAAAATTAGCTGATATAGGGCTGGAGAGATGGCTCAGAGGTTAAGGCACTTGCCTCCAGTGCCTAAGGCCCCGGGTTCAATTCCCCAGGACCCACATAAGCCAGACCCACAAGGTGGTGGCTCTGGTGCGCTCTCTCTCTCTCTCTCTCTCTCTCTCACACTCACACACACACACACACACTTTCTCTCTCTCTGTATCTCTCTGCTTGAAAATGAATAAATAAAATATAAAAAAGAAAAATTAACTGATATAATGATGGGAATCTGTTTAAGTAGGTTATTTTGTAACTGTTCTTATGTTTTATAAATAACCATTTAAATAATTGAGGAAAATAATAAATTGGGCACATTTGCAATATGGCCAATGCTATATAGTAACTTTGGTGTAGATAAGTATTAATGCATTGGAAAATTTTAGCACTGTAGCACATTTTCTGGAAAGTCTCAAAGTGGTTAACCCAATACAGAGGAATGATAAATAAATAAGGCAGTGGAAATGCTCTTAGCCTGATTTCATTATTACACAGTGTATACATGCATCAAATTATCAAAACCATATTTCAAAAATATGCACAATGAATTGGCAATAAATGTGTGTTTGTTTGTGTGCAAACAGTCCTATGTCTACCTGTAGTAGAGGTGAAAAATTGCCATATGGTGTTTTCCTCTATCACTACCAACATATTCTTTGAAACAGGGCTCTCTCTGAGCCCAGCCTCAGTGTCTCAGCTTATTCAGCTACCCGGAAATCCCGTGGAATCCTCTAGTTTCCCCCTTTGAGTAATGGGGGTAAAGGCACATTCCTCCATGCCTAGCATTTCCCATAGGTTCTCAGAATCCAAACTCGGGTTCTCATGCACAAGGATTTTACTCACTGAGTCATCACTTCAGCCCCTGTATGTCATTTTTAAACAGTAAAAGTAAGACGTGTTGTGTTGGACCTCAGCAATAACCCAGAACTTAAGTCAGACATAAATGGGTAGGGCTACATAGTGATACCAAACACTAAATAATTACGAAAAGTTACCACAACCCAAGCAGGAGAACACAGGAAATACATGCAGAGAAAGTCTAGACATGAAATGGGGCATAGGTTGACATGAGGTGTCTTCCTCAATCACTCCACTTTATTTACTTTTAATTATCTTGGCACATATTTTATTTGTGCATATGTGTGTGCTTGTGTGTTTGTGTGTGATGAAAAAGTACTATGGTACGCAGTGAGTATGTGGAGATAAGAGAACAACCCTGAGTAACAGTTGTCACCTTCCATCTTCTAGGAGGCTAGGTCTCTTATTTACCACTGAGAAGGGAGTCTTGCTGGTCTTCAAGCAACCAGGGGTGGCCTGACTCAACCTCCCTTCTTGCCATAAGGATGCCCGGCTATTTTATCTTTGGCTTCTCAGAATCTGAACTCAGTTTGCCATGCATGCACAGTAAGCACCCGCATCTGTCAATGAACCTTAAATTCACCAATTCTGATTCTGCTTTATCATCTAGCCAATTTGACTTAAAGATCCTCACCTCTGCCTCCCAATGCCTGTGATCATAGGTATGAACTACGAAATACAGCTTTCCATGTGGATGCTACAGATTAGAACTCGGGTCCTCATGCTGGAGATATTGACTGTTATTCAGACAGAGGATCTTAGAGCTTTTGGAACTATTTACATAGAGCAAACATGTCAAACACCTTTCTTTGCCTGAATAAAACCTGCCATTTGAATGAGAAACATTTTGTCACTTCTTTCGATTCTTAGTTGAGTGCACCTATGTTAATAAGATATAAATACTGAAATTACTGCATCGAGCAAGATATTATTTTTTCACTAGTCAATTTATATAGTAACCAAATTTATAATTTTAAGGTTGAGCTATCAGAATATAGATAGTGGAAAGTGGATATACAAAAAGACATTTTAACCAGAGATAAGATAATGATCCATAACACACACACAATCACACACATGCAATCTTCTCATTTAATCTATGGACTTATCAATAACAAGGACATAATATATATGTTCAAGGAAACATTCAATACACGTTAATCTATTGATACAAATATTTTAAGTACACTCGAGTGATTTGAGTAAATTTTTCTGGGTCATTTAACTTTCATCAAGCATTCAAGGAGGCATTTGCTGTAAGAAGCAAGTTTTTGAACAGCTTCAGTTAGAAGTGGAACCTTATTGGGATGATTGAACCACTGGTCCTCTTTGTGCAGCACTGAGATGAAAGAAAACACAAGAACAGAATGACAACTGCAACAAACTCTCCTATCCCATTGTCAATGGAATGGCCTGTGTAGACTAACCATTAGCATGTATTAATTATAACTGAATATGTAAATTAGCAAGTATATTACATATCAGCAGAGTCTCCATTCCAAAGTTTAGAGATCAAGGGCGACCTAAACAGCAAATTGGAGTCTTCCTGGTAGGCCTCCAATGATTCCCATGAGGTCAACATGAATATGAAAACAAGGGCTAACACAGTATAATCCGTTGATTATAACAGGAAACACTGAGTCTACATAATACTCATTTTTAAATACAAGCTATTTACCTATGTGGAAAATATTTCCCCACAAGGTACTTATTTTATTACAAAAGAAAGCCTTCTGGTGGACAGCAGTGTAACCAAGGAAACACATTGTAACTTAGTAAGGTGCAAGAGGAAGGTACCTGTGATCAAGTAGAGGGCATCACACATATGATGAGATCAAGAGGAAGAAATGTACATCACACATGTGACTTGGACAGCAATATCACACCTGTGACATGATCACAGAACAGAGAGCTAGATCACACATGTGACATGATCAATGGGATGACAGCTACATCACACAAGATTGGATCTATAGGAGAGCAGCTACATTACAGATGTGATATGATCATAGCTAGGGCAGTTATATCACATATGTGATGGGATCAAGATATTTCTGTCACAGTGGTTGGCTGGATAAGTTACCTTACACCTGTAAACCAGACCTGAAAAGGATGATACAGGAGGATGTCAAACTCAAGTTCAGCCTGTGATACAAAGTGAGAAGCAGATCAGAATGAGCTCCACGACAAGACTCTGAATCAAAGAACAAAACAAATACATGTTTGTGGAAAAGGATCTTGAATAAGGGAAATATGTATATCATGGATGTTACCATAAGATCTAGGTAAACCTAAATGAAAGGAAACACTGTAATATAACTTCTAGTTTAAAGAGCATCCTTTACTGTCCTAGCTGTAACCTTATAATGGGACCTTATTAGCAAGTTTGGTTTTATTAATTTATTTGCAAGCAGAGTAACACACACCATGAGATAATGGACATTCCAGGGCCACCTCTGCAAAATAACTCCACAGATACATGAGCCACTGTGCATCTGGCTTATGTTGGTACTAGGAAATCATCCTCTGGTCATTAGGATTTGTAAGCAAGTGACTTAATCTGTGAACCATCTCTCCAGCCCTGGAAGCATGCTTTTGCAAACAAAGTGAGTTTTGGATGCCAGGGGACCATTTTGGATTACTGGTGGACCCCAGATGAAATGACTGTTATCTCTATAACAAGATAGGGAACAGGTGAATGCACTATGAGAATAGGGGTAAAAATTTGGAAGCTGCTGCCATAATCCTAGGATGGTCAGTAACAGAAATGTCTGTTAATATGGACCTGGAGAGATGGTTTGGCAGTTGAAGGCACTTGATTTTAAAGCCTGATGTCCCAAGTGTGATTCCCTAATATTCATATAAAACTAGATGTATGCAGTGGCAAATGTGTCTAGAGTTCAAGATTCCAGTGGTCAGAGGTCAGGGTGCATGCATACTTTCCTTTTGTTCTCTCTCCCTAATAAATATACATTATTAAAGGAGTATCTGTTAATAAACTTGAAGCTTTTCATTTATGTGCTTTAATTTTTATTTAACTAACTGGTTTATAAACAAACTGATGAAGAGAGAAAAAAAGACAGATGGAGAGAGCTAAAGGGAGAGAAAATGGGAATGAGCAAAGGAATGGTCACACAATTGTCTCCCAACATTGCCAACAAACTCCATTTGCCACTTTCTGCATATGGATCTATATGGATACTGGTGAGTCACCTGGTCCCTCAGATTTTGCAAGCAAATACCTTTAACTAGTGAGCTATTTCACCAACCTGCTTTCCAAACTCTTATCACCACAAAGTCAGGGAAAGACTTAGAACATGATCCTGAAGAGAAAAGGGTATGAAAACTGATTGGGCTATATGGCAGTGACTAGGATGCCTCTATTAGGATGTGGAACAAGGTGTAGAATCCCACATTTGAAATACCAGTACTCAAGAGATTAGTTGGTTTGTTCCTATTTCTTTTTCTGGGAAATAAAGTGTGTAGGTCTACAGAGAGGGAACCTGAATCCAAAAGAAGAAAATAGATAACAAAACAAAGACATGTGTGGCACCATTGAGGAAATAAATTTGTGTAAGTAGTGAGTATTCAGTGGACTTGTGAATGGTAGTTCTCTGGTTGCTTACCCTGCTGTTTAGTTGTCAATGGGCATTCTGTCCTGGGCTGCTGGAAAGACACTCCATTAACTTGAAAAATTAAGTAATAACATGGTAACTGAGCAATCTCCACTAGTTTCTGAGTTGTCAAGAGAATGTGTTACTGAATGTCTACTGACTGTCTGTTGTGGTCAGCTTTTTAGTTGCTGGGCAGGAAGAACCCAAACAAAAGCGGCTTGTGGAGGAATGGGTTTATTTGTCTTACGGACTCAGGGGGAGACTCCATCCTGGCAGGGAAAATGATGGGCTGGACCTCCGCCACAGCACTGCAAACAGTGGCAGGAAGTTGTGCCAAACACTGGCAAGGGGGAGCTGGTTTATAACCCTATAAGCCCGGCCCTGACAACACAGCTTCATCAAGGTTGTAAAACCCAAACTGCCATCAGCTGAAGATTGATCAGAACACATTCATTTGTTTGTGGGGGACACCTGGATCAAACCATGACACTGTCTATTTCAGGCATAACTGTTGTAGGAAAGGACAAATCTCCTTGCTTATACACATGTTGATGCAACACACCCATTTACAGACAAATTTTGGATCTGCCAATTTACCCTAATTAAAGGTTCACTGTGTTTTCAGATTTTTAGGCTTACTATATAAAGAAATATGTTTGAAACATGTGATAATCCAAACCACACTTCACTTCATTGTTCTGTGTGTGAGTTGTACAAGCACATGCATAAATGAATATGGAGACTACAAGGCAACAAGGGGGTGAATTTCTCTCAGGTGTCATTCACCTATGTTTTAGACAAGGCTTCTCACTCTCTGGAGATTAACAGATAGATTAGACTAGCTGGCCAGGGAGCTACAGGGATCTTTCTGTGTCCATTTCCCAAGTCCTTTCGTGACAAATATGTGCCATCATGTCTACAGACAGAATGAAGAGGCTGTTGTTAAGGCCCCCATCTGACCACTTCTGACCAAGGAAACTTGTGTTGACAACACAACTCCCACAGGAAGAAAAGAAAGTATCATGGCTTTATTAGTCAGAGTTCTCTAGAGAAAACAGAGTTGACGGAATGGGTTGTAGTAAAGTGGAATTTATTGGAGTAGTTTTCGACAGTCCAATAATAGCAGTCTGCAGGCCCACAGGTGAAGAAACCAGTATATGTTAATTCCACGTGGTTGAAGGCCTCAGCAGTTGCAATCCAGGCCAGAAGGCCAGATGGCTCCATTGGGAGTGGCTGCTCTTCAAGTCCATGATGTGAGGCTTTAAAAACTTTGTTCCAATTCCTAGGAATGGTAGGAGAGCAGGATGCGAGTGCAAGTCACAAACAAGCACCAGCAGCCAATAAGCAGGGGAGGCCAGGAGAGAATTTCTTCCCCTTTATATAGCCTCAGGGCAGAGGTCTTACAACTCTATTACAGACTTAATGGCTTCCTGAGTCTCCAGAATTTCCTTCCTGCACTGACAACATGGGAAAGGATGTTTAGTTCTATCTTCTTTGAACTTCTTTACATCCTGCACCTACAAAGAGGCTGCCTTCCTATAAACATCCTGAGAAACCCACTCAAGATAATTGAAAAGATCAAGTTGACAACAAAACCTAACCATCACAAGTCCATCCCTTGTCAACTTGACATCAAACCATATATCCTTACATCATACCTAATTTCGAAATGAAGACAGTAACAGGATCATAATTCTACCTAATATGACATAACTATCTCACATACAACTGGGAAGGCATAATCTCCCCCCAACACAAGGTAAGGCTCTTTAATTTAGAGTAATATAAACATTTCAAACTTCAAAGAGGCATACACAGAAAGACTAGGCCAATGCAAACTAATATAAATTCAACAATGATTAATGACATAATCTTAACTAGTATTGATTCTATAACAGAGGAAAAACAACCTTATTGGTATACCTATGGTCAAACATTCTTAGCAAGTAATAAAAAACAAAACAAAACAAAACACTTATGGCAATTACATCCCTCGTTTTTTGTAACTGGTCACGTGGCCTTAGTTGGTATTTGTAACTACCTTCTTCTACTACCCATTCTGTATTTCCTCCACCTTCAGCAAGCACATCAGCAGGTCTTGGTTCTGCACCTGGAGGGGTGATCCATACTTTCATTCCTGATGGATCTGAGCTATTTTTCACATTGCTTTGATTGGGGTGTTGTAGTTTCCCATTGACTTTGATAACAGGTCATGGTAAGAACAAGAGGCGCCCGATAGAGTCTCCTGCACTCCAAACATATTCTTCCTTGCCTCCATTGTGGAGGAGCAGTCCAATTTCTCCCTGGTAGTCTGGATCAATCATTCCTGTTAACATTGTAACTCCTTTCTTGGCCTGTTGACTGGAGGGCATAAGGAGTCCAAAATGGCCAGGGGGGAGTCTTAGCTTCCAGTTTAATGGAATATTCTCTGTGCCTCCTGGCAAAATCACTCTCCCCTCTGGAGACAAGACTTCTAGGCCAGCAGAGCATAACGTTGCAAGAACAGGAAACAAAAATTTGGCTAATGGGTCACTTGGCATGATGGTAAGTAATACCATTCCCATTTCCACCCCTTGATTCCTAGACCTGTGGATCTGGGCTATAAGAGAAACAGTACCATATATAGGACGCTGGTTGAGATCATACACAGCCTGCTGGAGAACCTTGCTCCATCCCTCCAGGCTAGTGCCACCTATTCAGCACTGTAACTGGTTCTTTAAAAGGCAATTCCATTGTTATATAAAGCCAGCTGCTTCAGGGTGGTGGGCCCATGGAATGACCAGTGAATTCCATGTTCATGAGCACACTGCTGCACTTCCTTGGCTGGGATGTGAGTTCCTTGGTCTGAAGCAATGCTGTGTGGAATACCATGGCAGTAGATAAGGCACTCTGTGAGCCCATGGATGGTAGTTTTTGGTGAAGCTCTCCATGCAGGAAAAGTAATCTATACCCTGAATAAGTGTCTATTCAAGTCAGGACAAAATGCTGCCCTTTACATGATGGAAGTGGTCCAATGTAGTCAACTTGCACCAAGTCGCTGGCTGGTATCATCAAGGAATGCTACCATACCTGGGGCTCAGTGTTTGTCTCTGTTGCTGGCAGATCAGGCATTCAGCAACAGCCGTAGCCAGGTCAGCCTTCATAGTCGAAGTCCATATTGTTGGGCCCATGTATAACCTCCATACCTGCCACCATGGCCACTTTGTTCATGGGCCCATTGGGCAATGGCAGGGATGGCTGAGGAGAGAGTTTGGCCGCTATCCACAGAACGGGTCAGCTTATCAACTTGATTATTAAAGTCATCATCCAATGATGTCACCTTCTGGTGAGTATTAACTTGGGACACAAGTATCTTTATATCCCTTGCCCACTCAGAGATGTCTATCCATGTAGTTCTCCCACAAATATATTTCTAAACAATTCTAATTGTGCTTTATCCAAGTCCCAGACCATCTAGCCAAACCATTGGCTATAGCCCATGAATCAGGGTATAGCTGCACATCTGGCTATTTTTCCTTCCAAGCAAAAAGGATAACCATGTGCACTGCCCAAAGTTTTGCACATTGTGAAGACTTCCTTTCACCACAGTCCTTCAAATTCATCCCAGAAATGGGCTGTAATGCTGCAGCTGTCCACTTCTGGGGGTACCAGCATAACATGCTGCACCATCTGTGAACCATTCCTTAGTCTTCTTCTCCTCAGTCTGTTGATCACAGGGCACCACCCATGATGCCATAGGTGCATGCTTGGGGACAGAAGGCATCATAACAGGAGTAGCAACTGTTGGCATTTGGGCAACTTCCTCATTCAGCTTATTTGTGCCTTCAGGGACTGCTCAGGCCTGGTCACGAATAGACCACTTCCACTTGATGACGGACTGTTGCTGTGCACGGCCAACTGTATGACCTGGTGGGTCAGATAATACCCAGCTCATAATGGGCAGCTCAGGTTGCATAGTAACCTGATGGCCCATTGTCAAGTGTTCAGTTTCCACTAAGGCCCAATTGCAAGCCAAGAGCTGTCTCTCAAAGGGGGAATAATTGTCTGCAGAAGATGGCAGAGCCTTATTCCAAAATCCCAAAGGCCTCCTCTGTGATTCACCCATTGGGGCCTGCCAAAGACCCCAAATAGCATCCCTATCAGCCACTGATACCTCCAGTACCACTGGATCTGATGGATCATATGGCCCAAATGGCAGAGCAGCCTGCACATCAGCCTGGACCAGCTGAGGAGCCTTCTCTTGTTTGGGGCCCCATTGAAAATTAGCAGCCTTCTGAATCACTTGGTATATAGCATGAAGTAACACACCCAAGTGAGGATGTTCAGCCTCCAAAATCCAAATAGGCCCTCTTGATGTTGTGCTTCTTAGTGGCAGGAGGGGCCAGGTGCAACAACTTATCCATTATGTTAGAAGGAATATCCCTGCATGCCCCACACCACTGGGAACCTAGAAATTTCACTGAGGTGGAAGGTCCCTGAATTTTGGATGGATTTATTTCCCATTCCCTCATTTGCATATGCTATACCAGCAACTCCAGAGTGGTTGCTACCTCCTGTTCATTGGAGCCAATCAGCATAATATAATCAATATAATGGACCAACGTGACACCTCCTGGGAGAGAAAAAATAATCAAGATCCCTGTGAACTAACCTAAGACACAGGGCTAGAGAATTAATATAACCTTGAGGTAAAATAGTGATATTGCACTGTTGGCCTTGCTACCTGAAAGCAAATTGCTTCTGCTCCATAAGGACTGGTATGGAGAAGAAAGCATTCACAAGATCCATAGCTGCTTTCTAGACACCAGGGATGTGTTAATCTGCTAAAGTAAAGAAACCACATCAGGGACAGCAGCTGTGATTGGAGTCACTATTTGATTAAGTTTCCTATGATCAACTGTCATTCTCCAAGATCTGTCTGTCTTCTGAATAGGCCAATTAGAAAAGTTAAAGGGAGAGGTGGTGGGAACCACCACTCATGCATCCTTTAGGTCCTTAATAGTGACATTAATTTCTGAAATTCCTCTAGGAATATGATAATGCTTATGGTTCACTGTTTTCCCTGGCAATGGGAGCTCCAATGCCTTCTATTTGGACTTTCCAACCATAGTAGCTCTTACTCCATGAATCAGAGAGCAGAGGTGGGGGTTCTGCCAACTCTTAAGTATATCTATCCCAATTATGCATTCTATGACTGGGGAAATAACCACAGGATGAGTTCAGGGGCTTACTGGATCCACTGTCAATCGAACATTTGCTAAAACTCTGTTAACCACCTGACCTCCATAAGCACCTACTTTAACAGGAGGGTCATGATGCTGCTTAGGGTCCCCTGGAATCAATATTAATTCAGAACCAGTGTCTAATAGGCCCTGAAAGGTCTGATTATTTCCTTTTTTCCAATGAAGCATTACCCTAGCAAAAGGCCATAGGTCCTTCTGAGGAAGGACAGAACTAAGCTTAACATTGAAACATTTAGGGGTTGTAGGAGGGTCATTCCTCAAGAAGACCTGGCCTCCCCTTCATCCAAGGGGCTCTGGATCTGTAAACTGGCTCAAGTCTGGAAATTGGTTAAGAGGCCTTGATTCTCTGTTGTTATAATTCAGATTAGCCTTTTGTTCCTTTGCCCTGGTATTTTTCTTCTTATAGAGATCCAGATAGAACTGAGTAGGTTTCTTGTCTATTTCACTTCTGGGAACATCATGATTAATCAGCCAGTACCAAAGGTCTGTATGAGTCATACCACCATGATCATTGTTCTGCCTATACTGTCTATTACTATAAACATGCTCACCTCAACTTTGGCAATTCATTGCTGCCACTTGGCCCCTGTTATTCTGAGATCCAACAAAACCCATCGCATCTAATTGACCTAATACAGCAACTGCAGCTCCCAGTATGATGTCCTCTTTACATATAAGAGCAATTACTGGACACTAATTGTGCTGGAGCACTCCACACAAATCTGTTTCTTTTATTGTTATTGAGAGGCACATTTTGGGGACGCTCTAATTGTTGTGGCAAAGATGAAATCCACTCCAGCATTCCTAGTTCTATAAGCCTTAAATCCCTTCATCAAAAGTAAACTAAGGAATATCAGGCAGGTGGAGCTCATTCACAGTGGGCCATCTTTGGATCCAAATTTCAGCCAACCAATCAAATAAACTTTTGGAACCACTTCTAACTTCATGAGCTACAGTATTTAATCTGTAATCATTGGCCAATGGGCCCATTCTAATAAACTCAGCCAGATCCAATCTTATATTCCTTCCTCCATTATCCCATACCCTCAGAATCCACTCACTCACATGTTCTCCATGCTTCTGCATGGAAGTTAAAATATTCCTGAAGTTCTTTAGGGGTGTATTTCACCTCCTCTACAGTCACACATTCTATTTCACCTTTAGGAGCCTGCTTTGCCTACCTTCCAGTTGTAGGCCTAGAGGTGAAGATGGGTGGAAACTGAGGGATAAGGTACATTTCCCACCTTTAGCTGGAGGTGTCAAAGCAGATTCCTCAGACAAAGGATTCTTTCCCCCAGGTAAGGAGGAAGAGGATAAGGCTTCTGGGTGTGGGGGTGGGGTTGCAACTGCTGGCTAGTGGTGGGGAGACTTCTTCCTCAAGCAGAATAACTTCATCACAGTCTGAGAGTTCAGTGTCCCTAGATTATTCAGGGTCTTCCCATACATCACCATCCCAAGCTTCAGGATTCCACTCTTTTCCAATAAATGCCCTCACTTTAACTTCTGGCATCCTGTGAGACTAGGACTTGAACTTGTTTGCAAGTTAGCCAGTCTCACAGTGAGAGTTTGAATTTGTTTTTTTTTTTGCAATTTGAAACTTATTGCTGTTAGATATTAGACTGTCCTCCAAGGCAATTTTAGAAAACTTCATATTATGTATTTAGGTCTTAAACTGGGAAATTTCATTTATGAGCTTCTGTTTGTCCCTTACTAGTTTTTCCAGAGATGCTAGAAGAAGCCAACTAGCATCATTATCAGTCTTACTTTTCCACAAATATTCAAAGGTTTTAAATATTGAGTCACTAAATTCCTTGCTCCTCATAAGAGATGCCTCAGTATCACTAAAAACATCTATTTCATGGAGCAAGTTAAATAATTCACACCAAGGATTATCAGTGTTATTACCAACAACAGTGCTCTTCTCATTGCCTTTAGGGCGTTTAGTAGCACTGAAATTAAAGAGCTACACCTGGTATCCCCAAGGTCACTAGAAAAAGCCATTCTTATAATTCTTTTTCTCTAGAACCACTTCTGGTACCAACTTCTGTATTTGTCAGGGTTCTCCAGAGAAAACAGATTTGACAGAATGGATTGTAGTAAAAGAGAATTTATTGGGATAGCTTATGACAGTCCAACAAAGCAGTCTTTAGGCCCCCAGCTGAAGGAACCAGTAGGATCTGAGCTATTTTTCACATTTATCGCTGTGGCCTATGGTTGACTGCGACAGAATTTGGTACCATGAGTGTGGTAATTCACTGAGATGAATCTGACCATGTGGATTTTGACCTTCAGGAAATTGTGGACTGGAGGAATGAACATAGACTTGGTACTTGCAACTGAAGATGCCTTCCAGACTGGTAAGCCAAGTTTTATAGATTATTCTGATAAGAATTTGGAAATGCTCAGTGCAGAGAGAATTGCATTTGGAGGCTTGGCTTGTGAACTTTCTACATGGAAGGAGAGACTGCAGAAAACCTTAACAGAATTGTGAGCCTGGATCAAGGGGTGGATGCATCCTACTGCCCATGCCCAGAGACTATGACCAAGGTTAAAATTCAGAAATGGACCATATGCTTGGCTATGGATATCAGACTGAGAATTTAAGATTTGAAGTTGGGAAAACCTCAAGGCAAGTTTAACTTACTGGCAGAGACTGGCTTTTGATTAAGGCCCAACTGCTTTCCATTGAAACAATGGAGAAATGCCTGAGGTGTTTCCACCCAGGAAGGACAGAAATTTGGACTGTACAAACTCTTTGGAAAGGAAATCACTGAAAGAAAGGAATCTGCTCTTCAAAGTCACATTTATTTTGTCCCTGAATTAACATTTCTGTGTCCTGCAAACTTGGTATTGCTTTTGGAAGCATGAGGAATTCATGCATGTTGTGAATCATGAAGTGCACATGGTTCCAGGAGCTGCTGCTGAGATGAGGTATATGGAACAAGGTGTGAACTCCCTGTTTGGCCAGTGAAGCCATTGGATGATGGACCATGATTTTCATGGGAGACCCGAAGATTTTTTATTTTTTTACATACCAGGACTGTGCAAGGGCTGCCATGGAATGCTGTTGGCTTGGAATGGAAGTTTTCCCAGGTACTCAGCTAAATGGGAGGGACAGAATCAGAAAATCCAGAGACTATCAGACCCTGGTAATGCTATGGGAGTTGAACTGCAGATGTGGATATTTGCCTAATGTTGAATTTGCATAGTTCCAGTCTCTACTTGTTATGCCTCATAACAGTTCTAAATGTTTACCCTGTGCTCTTATATGTAACTTGTTTTGATTTATAGAACTTTTCATTGTGGTCTTGCCTTATTTTTGTGGGAGATTATGCTTTTGCCGTTGTACCGTATTACTCTTTTCATTTGGAAATTAGGTATGATGCAAGGATATATGGTTTGTTGTCAAGTTGACAAGGGGTGTACTGTGATGGTTAAGTTTTGATGTCAACTTGACCTTTCAAGTAATCTTGTGTGGGTCTCTGAGGATGTTCTCAGGAAGGCAGCCTTTCAGTAGGGGGCAAGATGTAAGGAAGCTCAAAGGAGCTAGAAATAAACATCCTTTCCTGTGTGGGCAGTGTAGGAAGTAAATTCCAGAGACTCAAGAAGCCATTAAGTCTGGGAAAGGATTGCAAGACCCCTCCCTAAGGCTATATAAAGGGAAAGAAATTCTCTTTGGCCCTCCTGCCTGTTTGCTGTTGTGTGTGTGGTGTAGTTGATGGGTTTTTCTCTCTGCTCACACCTGTGAAAGAGGGCCAGCCTCTTTCACTGTTACAGAATTTTCCCTTAATCTGTAGTTTCAATAAATACTTTCCTCTCCCAAATTGTGCCTGGCTTGAAGATTTATCCTAGTGGCCTGTGGCTGACTACAACATGCTGCAACTGCAGTTCTCAGTGTGATGTTCTCTTTACATATAACAGCAACTACTGGGCACTTTTTAAGTGTACTGGGGCACTCCTCAAAAATCTGTTTCTTATACTCTTAGTGAAATGCAAATCTTGGGTGAAGACGAAATCCACTCCCGCATTCCAAGTTCTCTAAGCCTCTTAATCCCTTCATCAACATTAAGCCAAGGAATACCAGGCAGGTGTAGCTCATTCACAGTGGGCCATCTTTGGATCCATATTTCAGCCAACCAATCAAATAAACTCTTGGCACCACTTCTGTCTGTATGAGCTGCAGTATTGAATCTAAAATCATTGTTTAATGGGCCTATTCCAATAAATTCAGCCTGATCCAATCTTATATTACTTCCTCTGTTATCCCATACCCTCTGAATACACTCCCACACATATTTTCCATGCTTCTGTTTATACAAGTTGAAAATCTCTTGAAGTTCTTTAGGGTTGTATTTCACCTCCTCTACAGTCACACATTCTATCTCACCATTAGGGGCCTGCTTTTTGTTTCCTCTGGTTATAGGCCTAGAGGCAAAAATGGGTGGGGCCTCACAGAGAATGACAGGATGAACAAGGGACCCACAGCCACAGCCATTCAATCCACACAGGATAAGCCAGGGTGACAGAAACCAACAATTTTCAACACAAAGCCCCCATAAGCGCACAACATTAAAGTAGCCTTAATACTCACCCACCACAACTCAGGGAACTGAGTGGAAGAGGGGGCCGAAAGATTGTGAGAGCCGTGGTGGGGGAGACTATCCAGAGGCATGACACCCCTCAGTAGCAACACACTTGGGCCAGGAGAACCAGGCTGAGTAGTAGGTTATCCATGGTCCCCTGCCACAAGGACTGATCCAGACAACACACGGAAGAGGATATCCAGCTGACTGGGGATGGGGAGGGAGGCATTGGGGAATTGGGGATAACAACTCATTGTTTGTCCATTAAATAATGTAACTCATTATGGTCAATAAATATATTTATTAAAATTTTAAAAAATTGGTGGGGCCTGTGTGATAAGATACATTCAGTACCTCTGGCAAGAGGTGCCAATGCAGATTCCTCAGACAAAGGATTCATTCCCCCAGGGAAGGAGGAAGAGGGTAAGGCTTCTTTGGGTGGATGTAGGGTTGGGGATGCAACTGCTTCTAGGGGAGGGAGACTGCTTCCTCAGGCAGAAAAACTTCATTAGAGTCTGAGAGTGGAGTGTCCCCAGATTCTTCAGGGTCTTCCCTCACATCCCCATCACAAGATTCAGGATCCCATTCTTTTCTAATCAGTGCCCTCATTTTAACTTCTGACAGCCTGTGAGGCTGGAACTTGAACTTGTGTTGCAAGTTAGCCAATTGCACTATGAGAGCTTGAGTTTGATTTTCTGGGATTTGAAGCCCATTGCTGATAGAAATTAAGACTGTCCTCCAGGGCAATCTTAGAAACTTTCAGATCATGTATTTGGGTGTTAAGCTGGGAAATTTCCTTTATGAGCTTCTGTTTGTCCTTTACTAGTTTATCCAGAGATACTAGAGGAAACCAACAAGCATCATTATTTGTCTTATTTTTCCACAAATATTCACAGTTTTTAAATATGGAGTCACTAAATTCCTTGCTCCTTATAAGAGGTGACTCAGGATCACTAAAAACATCTATTTCAAGGAGCGAGTTAAATAATTCACACCAAGGATTATCATCATTGTTATTACCAACAACAGTGCTCTTCTGATTGCCTTTAGGGCCTTTAGCAGCACTGAAATTGAAGACCTGACTCCAGGTAGCCCCAAGCACACTAGTAAAAGACATTCTTTCTTCTGTTTCTCTAGACCCACTCCTAGTACCAATTTCTATATTAGTCAGGGTTCTCTAGAGAGGACAGAATTGATAGAATGGATTGTAATAAAATGGAATTTATTGGGGTAGTTTATGACATTCCAACAATAGAAGTCTGCAGGCCCACAGGTGAAGAAACCAGTAGATGTTAAGTCCACGTGGCTGAAGGCCTCAGCAGTCACAATCCAGGTCAGAAGGCCAGATGGCTCCCTTGGGAGTGGCTGCTCTTCAAGTCCACAATGTGAGGCCAAGGAAGCTGGGTTCAGATGTACAGGAAGGGTAGGAGATCAGTATGCGAGTGCAAGTCACAAACAAGCACCAGCAGCCAACAAGCAGGGGAGGCCAGGAGAGAATTTCTTCTCCTTTAAATAGCCTTAGGGTGGGGTCTTGCAACCCTTCCCCAGATTTAATGGCTTCCTGAGTCTCTGGAATTTCCTTCCTGCACTGCCTACACAGGAAAAGGATGTTTAGTTCTAGCTTCTTTGCGCTTCTTTACATCCTGCTCCCTCCTGAGAGGCTGCCTTCCTATAAACATCCTGAGAGACTTACCAAAGATAATTAAAAAGATCAAGTTGAGAACAAATCCTAACCATCACAGTGTGGTATAAATGGGTGAATGTATATGCATTCAAATATGTATAGTCACACATGTCTGGTATGTGCGTGTTTGTGTTCATGTATGTGTGGGTACAGATTTGAAATTGTAGGTCTGAAAGTGTTCCTATATGTGTGGGTGAACTTCTGTGGAAGTTGGGTGGTGTGTGTGTGGGGATATGGGTAATTGTCAAGTGTCATTTCGTCTGCATTATATATATATATATATTATATATATATATATATTATATATACATTATATATATATATATATATATATATTTCAGGTAGTTCACCTATTTGGATTGAAAATTTACCCATAAGCCATTGGTATCCTCCTATGACTTTTGCCCCAGGACAAGGATTATAGGTATCCATTACCTTGTCTGTTATTTTCTTGCAGATTTTGGCAGTGCAGATAGAAATCCCCACATATTATCAGGGAGCACTTTCCATATGGAGCCATATCACAAGTCCAGGAAAGTTCTTTTTATATGTCTTTACTATGATTAGTTAGATACATGGTATCCACAATTCTTATAAGGGTACTCACATTTCCCTGCTCCCTGTCCCCTACCCACATGAGACACTCCTTAGTGCACATACTGAAACAGTACATAGGATGGGGGTTATGAATAGATCAGAAGACATCCAGGATCCCCCAAACTCATTTGTATGTTGTTTCACAGTGAGGCAATGTTTCCAGATATCCTTCCACACCATGATTCTAACATTCATTCAGCCCCTCTTCTGCTTAAGTCCTTGAAACATGGTGGGTGAGTTTTAAGTAACATGTATTGTTGAGATCTGAATTGTTTCTATACTTCTGCTTTGGCTCATGTGGGTTCTAGGTGTCTGTCTCCTGGACCTATCCTGGGTTAATTGATTTGCTGTTGAGATAGGGCTCTTGTTTAACACACCATACTCTGGAAGATTTCATTTGGGGCCTACATGGTAGGCCCAGGGTAATTCATGTCTTGCCAAGATATCCACCATCATATTGTGACTTATTATTTGAGTTGAAATGGCCATGGCTCTCTCACTGCCTCCTGAAAAAGAGAAACAGAATCTACACCTGAGGGTGAAATCAGTGTAGATTAAATGGGACACCCATTGCTAATTTGGCAAGATTCTATAGGGAGTAGCTTCTCTGGAGTTGTCTGGTAGTGGGAATTTTCTTTTGGAGCCCAGGTATTTGGTGTGCATAGGATTAGACCCTGGATCCCAATTACATTTAAAAGTTCTTGTCACTGAATGGGTGTCTTGGCCCATTTGAAAGCTGTTGATTTTCCATGTATGTTTTGGTAGTTGTTTGTACCCCAATGTCTCTCATGGGATTACCTAGTACACTGGTCTCACAAGGGACAGAGGACAGGTTAGAATTAATATATAAGATTTGGCCACACATTCTTTATTTTAAGTAGACAGACTGGTATATTGTTGAGAAATAATAGGGAAGTTTTCCCTAGTGTGAGTGTTTAGGAGTGATACCCCATACAAGGTTGCCAAGCTCCTCTTTTGGCCCGTCCCCAGTCAGAGCTTGCCATATGCCACTATTAAGTTTGCCTTGCTTCTTAGTAGGTTCAAAAATGGTATTAATTCTTGTTCTTAAACATATATGTACTTCTGTTACTATTGAGTTTGCCTTGCTTCTTAATAGGTTCAAAAATGGTATTGTTAACTCTGTTTCTTAAACATATATGTACTTCTTCTGGTGTGTTTATTTCTTTTAAACATGTTTGTACTTTCTAATGTTTTTTTTCTAAAATTCACACCCAAGTACCCTAACAACAGTTAGGGTTATTTCTTCAAAGGGGGGATTGTGACAGTCAGATGTGTCTGCAGGGACCACCCATCCCCTTCCATCCCCTCCCCTTGAATGGAAGGCGTCTAGTTAAAGCTACAACCTAGGTGCTAAAACTGATTGGTCAAATATAAGCCAATCAGTTGTCTCTCTGATTCACCTGGGGAGGACTTAAAACTAGCTTCCCTAGAGGAAGTAGCCCCTCTTCCCCCACATGGCAATGGAGTAGAAGGACTGCTGAGTCCAGACCTTTTCTCTCATGAACCTCTCTTTCTCATAAAGGGAGCTTTCTGTTATCTTTTTTGGGGCTGTTTATCTAACTAAATAATATAAGCTCTGTGAACCCTCTGACACGTGTTTTCCCCACACTGGTGGCAGGAAAACTCTGTAACTTCCCACATGATGACTGGGAAATTTCCCCAACCAACTTCCCTTTTCCTAATCTACTAAATTAGAATAAATGTGTAATTAAAGTTTAATTCTGTCCCTGTGTACAATTCTTTGGCATTAGAGGACAAGAACTCAGAGTAGGAGGAGGGGGAAGGGAGGATTCCAAAATTCTCTCTCTCTCCCCTCCATGGTGATTACAATTATTAATTATCAACAACCCATATCACTAGGACACCAGGTTCTGTCATCACACTTTCATGGCAACTGGGGACTGTGATGTTATCACTACCTAGTGAGGTCACACAAATAACATTGGACATGGGGGTAGGGTCAGGCCCTGGGTGTATTTTGAGTAGAGGGTTGGCTAAATCAGAGTATAACTCTTCTTTGGCTCTCCTATGTGACCACCCAACTCATATCCCAGCATAGTAATCATTCTCTCTGGTGCATATCAATGATGGTCACAGATACACAGATTAATTTAAGATGCTTAGATAATTCCATTCTGATTCTAAGCATGAATAGGCAGAAATATGTGGGTCTCAACAGAGTTGGGTATTATGGGGTCTGGTTTTTCACTCGATGAGGCACAGAAAACAGGATTGGGTGAACCAAATGTTTATTTCAATGGGGAGAACCGACTGAAGCTCCAGGACTTCACCCAGAGTTCTGATCTCTGAAGGAAAGTGTGGAATAAGAAATGGGCACCATGAAATATTCTCATATCACTTATCTCTACTGTTTTCCTGCCCAGAAGACCTGTCTATTGGTGATTGTGTGGCAATAAAGTTGAATACTATTATTAATGTGTTTGTATTTATCTGTGACTTTGTACCTAGTAGATATTATTTCATGAATTTAGATGTATTTAGAATTGTAATGTCCTTTTGGTGACTTGTTCATTAAATCAGTATGAAGTAGCTTACTTCATTTCTTCTGACTAATACTGGTTACAAATTTATCCCATTAAATATTCAAATAGCAATGCCTGCTTGCTTCCTTGTTTAATTTGCTTGAAATGTCTTTTTCACCCTTTCATCCTAAGGTAGTGTGTGGCTTTGATGACAGAGTGAGTTTCTTCAAGACAGCACAAAAGGATGGTTCTGTTTTCTCAACCAGTTTGTTAGTTTGGTTCTTCTGATTAGGGAACTGAAACCATTCATATTCAGAGTTATTACTGAAAAGTGTGAATTGATCCATATCAGGTTGATGACTTTGTGGAGTTTGGTATTTTGTTGATTTTTTTGCTTGACAACTTTTCTAGTAATTTTGTTTTATTTTTCCCTCAGTTCCCTCTTGAATATTTTGTTCTTTCAATGTGAAGTATTCATCTTCTATCCTTGGGAGAAGACTGGCTTAGTGCTCATGAATTCCTTTAGTATGCCTTTATCATGGAAAGTTTTTCTTTCTCCTATTATGAGAGAGAGTTTTTCTGGGTATAGTAGTTTGGGTTGGTAGCTGTGGGTTTTCAATACAAAGACTTTATTCAAAACCCTTGTGACTTTTATAGTTTCCAATGAAAAATGGGCTGTTATTCTGATGGGCCTGCCTTTATCTGTGACTTGGTGTTTCTCTCTTCTGACTTTCATTAGTTCCTTTTCTGTGTATTTAGTGTTTTAAATGTAATATGATGTGGGAATTTCTTCTATTGGCCTATTTGCTGTTCCACATTTCTTTTGTATCTCAATTGGCCCATTCCCACTAGATTTGGGAAATTTTCTTCTATAATTATAGTGAAAAAAATTATGCTTTTGACCAGCAGATGATTCCTAAAGGAAATACAAGTTTTTTTAGTTACACACCCAGTGGCAGAACATCAATCTCATATTTATAAAACCCCTAGAGAAGAATGGAAGTCTATTTTGTTAACCAAGTATGCTAAATCTTCTATTATTCTTTGGTACTGAAATTAAAAAAAAATCTGTGATCATTTTATTTCTGTATATAAAGCTCCTTTCCACTATTTTTAGGTTGTATCCACAAGCTACAGATTCTTGTTTTCTTTCATTGAATGATGCCACTTCTCCTTCATGTAATGCTATCTATGATTTTGCTTTCATCCTATCTTATCCAAACAGAGGATTTGGGGTTGGCAGTTCTTTTAAATGTACCATTGCTTTTAGCTTCCCTTGTTTCCTCATTCGGTGATATTAATTTATTAATTTTAATTTTACAGTGTTGGGGATTGAACCTTGAGTTTCTTGTACACTAAGTGCATGTCTTATCATTGAACTTGGATTCCACAGTGTTTATTTAACTTTTCCTGGGGTGATACAAACATCCCCTTAATCCAGATAAGGAACCACTGGTGGACCAAGTCCAGCTTGGTGAACCCTGTGACAAATTGGTGGTAAATTTAGCTACTTGAAGTTACTTGTGGGAGCATGGGTAAGGGTTTCTCATTGCCTTACCCCAATGTGGAGGAGCTCAGCAGGCTGAAGAGTCTCCTATCAAAGTAGTCCTCACTCCTCATAGAACCTTGGGGAGGAGCTTATGAATATTTGAATTTAAGGAAATATTGAGTTCTACTGGTTATTTACTTTCCCAGCCAAAAAGAGACTCATATCTATTTTGAACTTTCTGAGCCTATGATTCAATTTGGAACTTTCAAAGGATCATCCCCCTAGAATGGAATGTTTCAATTTATATGAAATTTCCTTACAACATTGGTTCTGATGAGAAAATCCGGTGTCATTCAAATTGGTTTTCTCTTCGTGTGTATGTGCATGTGTGTGCACGACTGCATGCATGCATGTGTGTGTGTGTGTGTGTGTGTGTGTGTGTGTGTGTGTGTGTGTGTGTTCAAGGGCCTCTTGCTGCTGTAAATGAACACCAGAATCCTGTGCTACTTGCTGCTTCTGGCTTTATGGGAGATGCTGCAAACAAACTCTAGATGCCTCTTTGTGGATTTGACTTTATAGGTAAGACCTGGGGATTCCAACCCAGGTCATTGGGCTTTGCAGGCAAGTGGCTTAACTGCTGAGTCATCTCTGCAGAACGCTAATTTTTATTTTTCATTTCTTTGCAAGGGAAGAATAAATGGGAATGGGTGCACAAGGCCTCTTGCCACTGAAAATGAACTCAGACCCATGTACCACTTGGAACATCTATCTTTACATGAGTACTGGGTAATCAAACCCAGGTCATCTGGTTTTGGAAGCAAGTGCCTTTAACCACTGGGAAATCTTTCCAGCCCTGTATGGAGTTTATAATTACATGAGGTTCCACTTGTCAATTGTGTGCCATACTTCCTGGAAACCAGAATTGTATTTAGGAATTCCTTAACTGGAGCAAATTCCCTACATTTTCATCTTGTTTCAGGTGTTACACTGAGGTTCTTAATTCTTTTGGAGTTGATTTTTGTACAAGGGGAGAAACAAAGACCTAGTCTCATTCTTGTTTAGGTGAAAATCAGTTTTCTCAGAGACATCTGTTATTGTTGAAATGTTTATCATAGAAAAATGATAGGGAAATTTTCCCAAGGGTACAAGGTTCTGTCTTCACAATGCTATGTTAACTGAGGACTGTGATGTCATCACTCCCTAGTGAGATCACATAAGGAACCCTGGACTTGGGGATAGTGTCAGGCTCTGAGTGTTTTGTGATGGGAGGAGGGCAAAAACAAATTGAACTCTGCCTGTACTCTCCTCTCGGTCCTCCTAACTCATATCCTAGTTTAGTAGTATGTGTCTGTTAAGTACATCTGTGGTGGTTACAGACACACAGATTGATTTGAGGTGCTAGATCATTCCATTCTGACCATTAACAGGAATAGGCAGAAATTTGTGGCGATCAAATTATTAGGTAAGTTGTCATGGTTTGATCCGGTTGTCCCCAATGAACAGATGAATGTGTTCTGAATATCGATTCTAAACTAATGGAAGTTTGAGTTATACAATCTCACTCGAGCTCTGTTCTTAGTGGCGGGCTTAGGGGGATTAAAAGCCAGCTTCCCCTTGCTAGTGTTTGGAACACCTTCTTACTGCTGTATCCAGTGGTGTGTGTGGCAGAGGTGATGTCCACCCCTCTGTTCATGCCATCATTTTCCCTGCCAGGATGTGTTCTCCTCTTGAGTCTATAAGCATAATAAATCCATTCCTCCACAAACCACTTTTGCTTGGGTCCTTTCTGCCCAGTAACTAGAAAGCTGACTACAACAGGAAGGCTCCCAGGAAATGGACCTGAAGTATAAGAATTGGACATGTGTAATGGGCATCCCAGGGACGTCACAATGATCTTCATATTCAATGTGTGACTCTCAGAGAAATGAGCAGGAGAAGCAATGACACATAATGTATTTCTCTGGCCTCTGCATGCTTGTACATAGGGAACATAATTTTGCACCCACATGTATACACCATATATATTACAACTTTTCCCCTCAAAAAAGAATCCTGCCCCTGAAGATGAAGGTTACTGGTGTGTGTGGTAAACATGGGTGTAGATGTGTGGGAGTGGACCTGAATGTGTTCAAATATGTTTGGGTGTACATGTGTAGAAGTGGTGTAGGAGGGCAGAGATAATTTTCAGATATCTTATCTTCTCCAGTATCCATCTGTATTGGGTTTTGAGACAAAATCTTATTATATGTTGCACTCACATATTGTGCTTGAAAATTGATCCATAAGCCATTGGTATCCTCCTGTGACCTTTGCCCCAAGGCCAGAATAACAGGTGTCCAATATATTGCCTATTGTCTTCTTGCAGATTTTGGCAATGCAGATTGAAATCCTCACACATTGTCAGGGAGCACTTTCCCCAAGGAGCCATATCATAAGTACAGGTAAGTTCTTTTTACATATCTTAATTTTTCTTAATTAGATACATTGTATGCACAATTGTTATGATGGCACTCCCATTTCCCTGCTCCCTAACCCCTACCCACCTGGGGCCCTCCTCATTGTGCATACTGGATCAGTCCATGGGTTAAGGGTCATGAATACATCAGAAGCCAGACAGGATCCCCAAAACCATTTGTGTGTTGTTTCAGAGTGGGGCAATGACTCTGGATATCCTCCTCACCATGACTCTTGCATTCTTTCAGCCCCTCTTATGCGCAAGTCCTTGAGACATGGTGGGTGAGTTGTGAGTCAGATGTATTGTTGAGATCTTAATTGTCTCTGTACTTCTTCTTTGGCTTGTCTTGGTATTTGTCTTGTGTACCTATCCTAGGTTAATTGATTTTCTGTGGAGATTGGTCTCTTGTTTATCACGCCACAGTTTGAAAGGTTTATCTTGGGGCCCACATGATTTTTCCTGGGTATTTCTTCTCTTGCAGGGATGTGCACCATCATCCTGTGTCTTGTTGGTGGAGTTGGATTGACCATATCTCCCTCACTGCCTTCTGAAACATACAAACAAAATGTCCAGTGGAAGGTAAGATCACCAATTCTTAAATATGACACCCATTGATAACTTAGCAAGATTTTATGGGGAGTAGCCTCTCTGTAGTTGTCTGGTAGTGGGAATTTCCCCTTGGAGCCCAGGTATTTGGTCCCCAAAGGATTATACCCTGGATCCCAATTACACTTAAGGGTTCTTTGTCACTGTTTGGATCTCTTGGCCATTTTGAAAACCCTTGATTACCCCAGTATGTTTGGGTGGCTCTATTGTGAAAATGATCACTTCTTGACTCACTGATCTCTCTTATAGAGGAGTGTGTTTAGCATTCTCTTGAACACCTGTCTGAATCATATTATCAGAGGTCTCTGCTTACTTCATATATTGACCAATTTCCCCTGACACCTCATGAAATACCTTCTGGCAATACTAGGTTAAAATTAACTCTACAAAGAACTAGAGAGATTTCTGAGTGGTTGTGGTGTTTGCCTGCAAAGCATAATGATACAAGATAGTTTCTCCAGTACCCACATAAAGCCAGCTACCTGCACAAGGGAGCACATGTGTCTGGAGTTCATTTGCAGAGGCTGAAATCCTGGTATGCTCTCTCTCTCTCTCTCTCTCTCTCTCTCTCTCTCTCTCTCTCTCTCTGTTACTGGCTCTGTCTCTGTCTCTTTTTCCCTTTCTCTCTCTCTGTTTCCCCTATCTCTTGATTTCTGAAAAAAATAAATAAAATATAATTTTTTAAATATTTTATTTATTTATTTGAGAGAGAGAGAGAGAGAGAGAGAGAGAGAGAGAGAGAGAGGCAGACAAAGAATCAGAGAATATGGGCGCACCAGGGCCTCCAAGCCACGACAAATGAACTCCAGACACATGCGCCCTCTTGTGCATCTGGCACAAGAGGAATCAAACTCTGGTCCTTCTGCATTGCAGGCAAACGCCTTAGCCGCTAAGCCATCTCTTCAGCCCTAAAATATTTTTTATAAAAAAATAACTCTAAGCAAACCTAAGAGATGAAATGAGAGACTTTAAAATGGCATGGAAGGAAAGGGGTCTAGGAACGGGATGGGGGTACCTATCCAAGAAGCTAAACAAATAATAATAATTTGAAACTATGAAATCATTACTTTCATAGAGTAGTCTCTTGAGGAAGATATGGGCACTGCCTGATAAGATTGGACATGAGTGTGAGTATTCCTATGCCATGAAAAATTAATCAGACCTGCAATTCCTATTCTTTTTACTGGTTCTGTCCTAAGTGAGCTGTTGATCAAAGAGCCCCACCAGTTACCCAAAATGAGACAGGATTCTGAAAAAGCTCTTTAATACCTGCCTGGGCCAAACATAAGTTCCTATTGTTGAAGAAACTACAGAAAGTCATCCCACAACACAAAGACATCCAGGGAGATCTAGAATGGCAATCAGCTCTGAGGTGGGTTCTTAAAAAAGATGTTTCTTTTTTAAATAATTGCCTAAATGTTTAAACCAGAGGAGACACTTGGGTATCACATTTCATGTGCAATCCATGATTTTTTGAGACAAGGTCTCTCACTGGCTTGGGTATCACCATGTAATCTATACTGGTTGGCTGGAGCCTCAGAAATCTGTCTGTGTTTGCCTCCACAGCTATGACATTACAGATGTGTATAACTATCACTTGTTTCATTTTGGGAATTGGATTTGGGTCCTCAGCGCATCATGAGAATCGCAGTTCTAATGAGCTATTGCCCCAGTCCTGAAGGTTAGGATTATGTGAGGTTTTCAGAGCTTTACCCTCACCACTCACTTACCAACTTCTTGGATGTGTGGTATACATGGGTGTAGGTATATGTGTTCAAATATGTATAGTCACACATGTATGTTACTGGGCACATATGTGTTCATAAATGTGTGTGTACATGTTTGAGAGTGATGTGAGGTTTATTTATTTATTTGTGTGTGTGAGTATGTGTGTGCTTGTGTTTGTGTAGCATAGGTACTTGACAAGTATCTTATTTTCTCCATTAGCCATGTACATTGGTTTTTGAGATAATATATTTTATTATATCTAGAGCTCTCATATTGGGCTTCAAAAGTTATCTATAAGCCATTGGTATCCTCCTATAACTTTGCCCCATAGCCAGGATTAGAGATGTGCATTATATTTACTGTCATTTTCTTACAGATTTTGGCAATCCAGACTGAAATATCAAACATTATCAGGGAGAACATTCCCCATGGTGCCATATCACAAGTCCAGGTAAATTCATTTTAGATATTTTTATTATTCTTAATTAGATACATTGTATTCCAAAATCTGATGATGGTACTCGCATTTCCCTCCTCCATGTCTCCTAACTACCAGGGGCCTTCTGGTGTGTAATGAATCAGTCCATGGGGTAGGGGTCATGAATAGTTCAAAAGATAGCCAGGATCCCCTCATTTGTGTGTTGTTGCTGAGTGGAGCAATATGTCTGGATATCCTCCCCCACCATGGCTCTTACATTTTCTGCCCCTCTTCTGCCTAAGTCCTTGAGACATGTTTTAAATCTTGAATTTTTTCAATCTGTTTTTGCTATGCCTCATGTTATCTTTTGCAATGTGAATGTTCTGTGCCAATACAGGTTGATTTTTAGGTATTATGGCTGAGTTGAAACCTGTGATGACTTAAGATTTGAGCTGAATATATTGAATTTATATCTGTCATGGTATGATTCAGGTGCCTCCCTTAAACAAATGAATGTGTCCAGATTGAAGATAATCCAGATTATCCTCACACATTGTCAGAAACACTTTCCCCATTGAAAAATAAGTCCAGGATATTTCATATATATATTCCTTAATTAGATACATTGTATGAGAAAATCTTTTTATTGTAATCCCATTTTCCTCTTTACTCTTCCCAAAACAGGGCCCCACCTAGGTAGACATGTAGATGAGTCCATGGGATAGGTTGACATGAATAGCTCCTAAGGTAGCCAGGATCCCCCATTTCTGTGTTATTGCAGAGTGGGGCAACGTCTCTGGTTGTCTCTCCCCCCACATGGCTCTTACACTCTTTTATCCCCCTCTTCCACTTATTTCCTTGAGACATGGTGGGTGAGATTTAAGTCAGGTTTATTGTTGAGATCTTAATTATATCCACACTTCTGCTTTGGGTTGTGTGGGCTCTCATTGGTGTTTTTCCCATGGACCTATCCTGGGTTAATTGACTCACTGTTGTGATAGGTCTTTATTTACAATGTCTCACTCTGGATGGTTTCTATTGGGGCTTACATGATAGATTCTGGGTTGCTCATCTTTTGGCAGGGTGTCCACCATCATCCTGTGGCTTTTTGGTGGAGTTGAACTGACCACTGTTGTCTCCCTGCCTTCAGAAAACTGCAAACTGAATCTCCATCAGAGAGTGAGATCAGTACAGGTTAAATATGACACATGTTGTTAATTTGGCAAGATTCCATAAGGAGTAGTCTCACTTTTAATGGGAATTTCCCTGTGTAGCCCAGGTATTTGGTCCCCATAGGATTATTCCATGGATCCCAAGGACAGTTAAAGTTTTTTGGTCACTGAGTGGATCTCTTGAACAATTTGAAAACATTGATTACCACCCCTAGGGTTGGTGACACTATTGTGAAAATTATCACATCTTGACTTGCTGATCTCTCTCATACAGTACTGTGTTCACTGCTAGGATAAGTCTAAACTCTAAACAAACCTAAGATATGAAATGGGAGACTGCAATAGCACATGAGAAGGAATGTCAGGAGGAAAGGGATAATGGGGGACTTATACAATACACTAAACCAATAATAAATCCAAACCATAAAATCCTTACTTACATACTCACGAAGCTCACGAAGATGCTGAGGGCATCACCTGGACACAGGGTTCATGAATATAATGGGAGTAAGCTTTATGTTAAAGAGCAGTGGTGAGAGTGGACATCCCTGTCTTGTTAAGTTAAGTGGGAACTCCTTGAGTTGTTCTCCATTGAGGATGATCTGTGCTTTAGGAGTTCTCTATATTGCTTTTATCATGTTGAGGTACAGGCCATCTATGCCTATTCTTTCCAGGGTTTTGAACATGAAGTGTTGTTGAATTTTGTCAAAAGCCTTCTCAGCATCAATTGAGATCACCATGTGGTTTTTGCGGTGAGTTTTTTAATGTGGTGAATTATATTTTTTGACTTGCTTATGTTGAAGCACCCCTGCATCCCTGGGATGAAGCCGATTTGGTTGGGGTGTGTTGCGGTCAGCTTTCTAGTTGCTGCCAGAAAGAACCCAAACAAAAGTGGCTTGTAGAGGAATGGGTTTATTTGGCTTACGGACTCGAGGGGAGACTCCATTCTGGCAGGGAAAACGATGGCATGAGCAGAGGGCTGGACATCACCTCTGCCACAGCACTGCAAACAGCGGCAGGAAGGTGTGCCAAACACTGGCAAGGGGAAGCTGGCTTATAACCCCCATAA
>PVHP010019275.1:0-32076 GCA_004024765.1 Zapus hudsonius
CCACCACACCCCAGTTTAGAAACAGGACACATAGTTTCTTGATTTCACAGACACCTTTACTTGAGTTGGATACAAAGTAAGGAAGCCGATCTGCCTGATGGGTCATTACCACAGGCCTCAGACACGTGGCTAGGTTGTGGCCAAGCTATGCAATAGCGCCTTTGTGCTAGACCATTCTTTATTGCTATTTTTAAAATTTTAAATATTTTTATTTATTTGCAGAGAGAGAGAAAGAGGGAGAGAGAAGAAATGGGCACACCAGGACCTCTAGCCACTGCAAACAAACTCCAGATGCATGCGCTATTTTGTACATCTGGCTTTATGAGGAATCAAACCCAGGTCTTCCATCTTTGCTAGTAAGCACCTAGAACATTCTTTGTAGGAGGTCATCGTACTTCAGTTTTTCAGAGACAAAGAAAAGCGAGTTGCTGTGAAGCAGTTACTGTCAGCACTCTGATGGTTCGTGTAACAGACACCCTGTCTCACACCTGTGTTAGTGACTTTCTCCTTGCTGGGACAAAATAAAATACACGGCCAGAAGCAGCTTTAGGAAGGAGGTTTTTATTTTCGGCTTACAGTTTCAAGGGGAAGTCCATCATGGTGGAAGTAGGAAACCAGCCTTACATCATGGAGGAGGAAGGGAGCAAGAGCCAGGGATCCTGGGGCTCTGCTGGCCTTTCCCATGGGATGCATTCCAGAACTCCAGCCTTGGAATGGCACCACCCATGGTCAGGGTGGGTCTTCCCACCTCAGCTAATCTCATCAAGAAAATGCCTAACAGACATGCCAAGAGATTTGTTTCCATGGAGATTCTAATCTTGAGATGAACCATCAAACGCCTCCACTATAACATGGGGCAGGTCGCCCTGATTTTTCCCTCAATAGACACTCCACACTCGTCCATTTCACACTCACTCTGGCCTGCTCTACTCTGACCCCAAGGGCACCTACCGGGGAGTCCTGGCTCTTGTGGGAACACCCACCTCTCCAGGAGAGCCCAGGCTCACTCCTTCAGCGTTCATCATGGAGACTGCCCTCATAGACAGCCTCTCCCTTGTCTCTCTCCCCTGACTAAGAGACTGCAGAACACATGTTGTTTCCTAACTACATTCCCACCTGAGCCCTTGTTCCTTCAGATGGAAGAAGAATTCTGATAAAATTTCTCCCAGGTGCTAGATTATGAGAGTCGTGGTGGGGGAGAATATCAGAGACTTGGCAACCCTCAGTAACAACACACTGGGGACATGAGAGCCCGGCTGAAGAATGAGCCATACATGGTCCCCTACCACAAAGACTGATCCAGACGGTCCACGGAGGAGGATATCCAGCTGACTGGGGATGGGGAAGGGGGGCAACAGGGAATTGGGGATAACAACTCATGGTTGGCCCAATAAACAATGTAACTCATTATGGACAATAAAGAAAAAAAAAATTTAAAAAGAACATAATTGTTCCTCAAAACGAGACATCAAATTTCTAATTCGCAGGTGGAATTCTTGTAAATTTCCTGAATTTTTAATTATGTGTGTGTGTGTCTCTTTTCCACCCTTCTCTCTCTCCTCTTTTTCACTCTTTCCTTCCTTCCTTCCTTCTCTTCTTCTCTTTCACATTTCTCATTAATTCATCGGACAGCCAGCCAAGAAGTACGGTGACTGTCATTTTATTATGAGACAGTGCCTTTAATCTTGGATCAAAATTCCTCCTCTATCTGCTGGCATCTGAGAGTCTAAGCTGATATGCCAGGCAAAATGGACAATAGACCGAAACAAGAAGGGCAAATGACTTAGTCCAGAGAGAAAGGAAAAGTCCAGAACAAGAAATATCAAAAGGACATAGGAGTTAGTTTAGGGCTCTACTGTCCAAGTAGGGATGAAACTAATAATGGATTATAACCCATTATATAGAGTAAGTCTCTCTCTCTCTCTCTCTCTCTCTCTCTCTCTCTCTCTCTCTCTCTCTCTCTCTCCCTCTCTCTCTCTCTCTCTCTTTCTCCCCTACCCCTCTTGTTCTCTCCCAAGATTTAACCCAGGGCCTTGTTATGATATTTCTTTCAATATAGCCTGTGGGGGACATTTCCCATTCAACCCGTAGCAACAAGTATTTGCCCAGATGTGGAGAAAATGAAATCCTCAGATACTGCTGGCTGGAATAAAAAATGGTTCTGGAAAATAGTGTGGTAATTTCTCAAGCGATGAGACACTAAGATATCAAACCATAGAACAATTCCATTCCTGGGGACATACCCAAGAAAACTGAAACATGACCATACACAAACCTGCATGGCCATGTTCCAGCCCTCATTATTCATGGTAGCTAATAAGTGCAGGGGACCTACATGTCCATCAGCTGTTGAATATCTAATTGCCTACTAGAGCCCAAGAGGGCTTCCTTTGTGCCCTCCTTTGCTGCCCATAACCAGCCACAAAGGATCTCAACACAGGCCTGGACTGTGCTTCGGGCTGTGCCCTCTCTGCTCAGCCTGCTTCAAGGTGTGGCTTTCAACCCAGCTCTTCCCTGAAGTCTTCCCCAACCTCCCTGCTTCTGTATCCCTAGGAAACTCTCCTTGTTCCTTTATTGTAGCTCTTATCTGAATTCTGTTTCCAGTTACAAGTTCTAAGGCAGCTGTCTTTTGGCTCTGATTAGACATAAAATCCTTCTGATCAACAGGTTCATTTTATTCAGTTTTGCTTTCCCAGAACTTAGCTAAAGGCCAAGTGGAGAGGAGGCATCAAAAGACATTTCCAGCACAGGCCTGTTCTTTACTCTTGAATGCTTTTTGAGTGATTATCACACATTTCCGTGACAGAATATTTTTTCCTGTTTAAAGCCCTTTAAAGGAATTGTGCTGTTAGCCCTGTTTGTTTTCCTAAGGATTTGCTAATCAAAGTTTCAAAAGAAAATTAATGCCAATTTTGAAAATTGTCTAATAAGTTGGGGGGGGATTCTTGAGTTCAGTCAACAGTTGACATAGACGTGTTTGGGGACAGTGATATGTAAATGATGATGATAATAACAGCCCAACATCAAGGAAGACAGCTTCCAAGAATTTCTTTCAAAAAGCGTAATGTATATTTAATCAGGTATCATAATCTAGGTTTAAACATTATTACCACATTGTTCTGGCTTTCAGAGAGGAGGAAGGAGAAAAAAATGCTTTTCATCTGGTTCTGGGACAAATTGTTCTTTGGATGCTCAGAGAACCGCCCCACCTTGCCTTCTAGCAGCCCAGAAAGGCTCCAGAGCCCTAGGGGTGTCCCCTAAACACAGGGAGCCAGGCCAAGCGTGCACACTGACACCTGCTGGCGGAAAAGGGAACTACAGATGTTCGGAATTGATTGCAGTCTGTTTTTGGAGACCGGCAGGGGTTCTAGAGACAGACAGTGGCAGTCAGCATCCCAGATCAGGACGCAGCTCCCAAGAAATCACACGACTAGGTCGCTGCAGTGACCCCAAAAGGCCCAAATTCTTGCCCCCTGTGGAGACTCTATTCTAGTGGGGAGTCAGTAAACAAAAATAAATAGGCAAAGTGTGTGAATGGCTATTACTAAATCCACAGAGCAAAACAAAAGCAGTGAGAGGGACTAGGAGGGAGGGAGGGGCTGCAATCTTACTCTAGGAGGCCACTGTCACAGGTGTCCCTCGGAGGACCAGCCAGGAAGAGGCTCCCCCAAAAGGTCCAGGATCACACCTTCAAAACTTATCAAGGAGGCACGCTTAGACCTGTGGGGTGAGTCAGATGGTCTATGACTTGGACAGCATCAGAAATCCCAGCCTGAGGGGGCCGTGAACAGTGGCTATCAACACCCACCTTGGCTAGTTTGGGTCTAGAAGCCACCCACGCTGGATGAGAAACCCCGTCAGCTTCAGGGAACCCACGTGCTGAGGAGAACACTGGACCCTTCTTCACCTCTAACAACATTGAAAACAATGCCCACCTCGAAGGGAATAAGAGATCATTTATTTCTGGAGCCAAATATGAGTGACCATGCTCCCCCCCCACCAGAATACAGATTTAGGTTCCCCCAAATTCCATGTTCCATTGTGTTCACAATTTCATGACTTTTAAAATAATTATAGAACAAAAGAAGGTCCTACACAGAGGTACTTTTCAAATATATTGGTGGAAACATCTAGTAGGTGGTGAACTGCACAGCATGGAAATCTCTACTGTGGGCTTCAGAGTGTTCTCTGATGACACGCTGAGCCTCTGGGATGGTAGAAGCTGGTGGTCTGTTAGTACATTCCAGAAAGGTTTCACCCAATCCCCTGGTGGTCACAAGGATTTTGGGTTAGACACAGAAGTGGGCAATAAATAGATATTATGGGAACTAAGGACACTCCATGGTAATTTGGCTTTTGTGATGGTTAAATTTTGTTATCAACTTGACCTGTTTAGTAATCCATAGTAATCTTGGGTGGGTCTCTGAGATTGTTTACAGGGAGGATTAACTAAAGGAGGAGGAGGCCGGGCATGGTGGCACATGCCTTTAATCCCAGCACTGGGGAGGCAGAGGTAGGAGGATCGCCATGAGTTCAAGGCCACCCTGAGACTACATAGTGAATTCCAGGTCAGCCTGGACTAGAGCGAGACCCTACCTCAAAAAAAAAATAAAAAATAAAAAAAATAATAAAGGAGGAGGTCCCTCCGTGGTTGGTGATGGCTTACTCTCTCTCTGCTTGGACCTGTGAAAGGGTGGGGGGGGGCAGCCTCTTTTGTCATTATGGAACTTCCCCTGGATCTGTAACTTCAACAAATTCCTCCATAACTGTACCTGGTTTGCAGGGTCATCCCTACTACGACAGCTCTGGATCTGCGACAGTCCATCTGTCCACAAACACAGAGGTTCCAGCAGCAGCCTGGCAGCCTGCTTGAAGACGGTGCAGCTGCTTTGAGGGAATTTTAGTTCCCAGCGGGGATCAGAAGTCACACTGTCAGAGGGTTTGAGACACATGCACATTGCAACTCTGGCAAAGGATTGTGGGTGCACACTCCCTGATCGGCTTCTTTACCCTCTTCTGGGGAGCAGGGGAAGCTCACCTTCTAGAAAGGTCACCTCAGAAAGCCCCCTGCTCCAGCTGTGCACAGTGGTTACCCATGGAGAACGCTGGAGCATGGACTCTTTCCTCTTAGCTGGAATGATGAGAAAGAAGGGGCATATCTTCTGCACGTCCCTCAGGATAGTGACATCGTTGACGGAACAGTTTCTCTTTTTTTTTAAATTTTATTTATTCATTTTCAAGCAGAGAGAGAGAGGGAGGGAGGGAGGGAGAGAGCACACCAGGACCACCACCTTGTGGGTCTGCACATGTGGGTACTGGGGAATCGAACCCAGGACCTTAGGCACTGGAGGCAAGTGCCTCAACTGCTGGACCATCTCTCCAGCCCCAGTTTCTCTTTTTTTAAAAAAAAATCTGTGTAATATGTATGTATGTTCTTGTCTGAGTGTGTGGATGCGGGCTCACACGTGCCACAGCCATGTGTGAAGGTCAGAGGACAACTTTTGGGTTTCTCGTTCTGGATTCTCGCTCCGCTATTCTTTGCCAGGCTTACCATGAGCTTCCAGAAACTTGTCTCCATTTCCCATCCTGCTGTCAGTGTCTGCATCCTGGGATTATAGAAGCCTGTCACAGCTTCCAGAGTTTTTAAAATATTTTATTTATTTACTTGAGAGAGAGAGACTCTAGCCACTGTACACAAACTCCAGACACATTGCCATCTTGTCATCTGGCTTTAAGTGGGTGCTGGACTGGAATATCAAACCTGGGTCCTTAGGCTTGCAGGCGAGCACCTCAACCAATCTCTCTAGCCCCAGCTTCCGGCTTTTTACATGGTGTCTGAGTCTTGAACTCGGGTACTCCAGCTTGAATGGTGAGTTTTTTTATCCACTGAGCCATCTCCCCAACCCTGAGCAGATCCAGGCTAAGGAAAAGGGTGGAGCTCAGCTTGGACCATCCAAGTGGCTGCTGGGGCAAAGATAAGCAGGCGTGTGCTGGGAAGGACCTCACTCTGCCTGAGGAAGAGCTGAACAACCCTGGAGCTTTGGCTGAGGAGTTAGAGAATGTGCCTGGGACAGGTTAGTGTGATGCACCCACAGTACCCAGCGCCAAGAGAAGAGCAGAATTCTGCAGACAAGCACCCATGCATGCCAGCAACGGCCATGGGAACAGGAGGAACAGTAGAGAAAAGGGAAAAGGAAGAAGGGGAAGGAGAGTGGGAAAGAACCTATGGGGTGAAGGAAAGAAGAGAACTCGGGGATTGTATTAAGATCATGGTTCCAAGTTTTAAAGCTACTTCAAAAGGGAATGTACACAATACACACATTCTAGATATTTTCTAGCCTTGAGTAAATTCCTTACAGTTGGTGTTTTTGTTTTTGTTTTGTTTTTAAGATATTATTATTTATTTGCAAGGAGAGGAGAGGAGAGAGAGAGAGAGGGCACACTGCAAACGGATTCCAGACACATGCACCACTTTGTGTATCTGGTAGGTACTAGGGAATCGAACACTGGATGTCAGGCTTTGTAGGCAAGTGCCTTTAAGCAGTGAGCCATCTCTCCAGCCCTACAGTTGGTTTTAAAATGGAATATGGTTATTTATAAGATGATCTTTTTAGACCTACCTTCTGAAATGTCTGAGGGTGAAGTCATAGGATGTAGGTTGTATGGAAGCCCGAGAGAGACAAGATTGTGCGTTCCTAGTGAGTGATCCAAAATCAGGATGGCCAATTGTCTGAGGACAGAGACTGACAGGGACACAAAGAGTCCACCAGGGGGCGGTGGCGTTGTATTTCTGTTGATTGAATAGAACTTCAAACTTATATGACTTACACATTCTTCTGTCTGTATATCTTTTTATTTTGTTAGTCAATCAAAACTTCGTCTCGAAACACTGACGTGTGCGATAGCTCCAGCTGATGAAAACATGAGAATATAATATACAATTGTCTGCATGTGTCTTTATGTTTGAGTTTTACTGTAATAAATTAAATGGTGTGGTTCTAAGTAGTATGGAAGTAAGGTTTTATGCAAGCTTTACTTTGAAAAAGCAAATTGAAAAAACCAAGCACCTCTGACATGTAATACAACGGAAGCTAACGTGCTGCCCATGGTCTCTCTGAACGTTAGCGTGAACGAAATGAATGGTGAGAAGATGTCCATTTCCTCAGTGACTGTCAAATGTCCCAATTAGAGAGCTTCACTGGAGTCCCCAGGGACTTCCCACCATCCCTCCAGAGTGAAATCACTGGCTCTGTTTCATTCCTGCTGAGATCTCTCTCTCCCCCCCCCCTTGGCCCAGCTCTGCCAGATCCTCACTTGTCGATGACTTTGCAGAGCTGCAAGCTGTCCAAAGGTCACTTTCAACACATTCACGAAACTCCACCTCTTTTGCAAGATTTGAAATTCACACTGTAGTAATGTGTGCTCTGTTGGGCGATACCACCCTGCTGTTTAGGACATCAGACCCCATGGGTGGGACCAACACTGCTTCTTCATTTTCAGACAGAGGAAAGGCCAACATAACGTGACAAGAAGGATGGGTTCAAAATTTTAAAAAAAAAAAAAACAGGGAAAGAAAGTTTAACAATAATTCTATGGATGACCAGTTGTAGTTAGCTCTACATTGCTGGGATGAAGATCCAACCAGACACAGGTTATGGGAGGAACAGGTTTATTCCAGGCTCACAGATCCAGGGAGAGTTCCATCAATGGTGGAAGAAGCTGCTGACTTCCAGAGATCCAAGCAGAGAGAAATAGCTGCAACCAGCAGACACCAGCACCAGCAAACATGGAACCCCAGAGTGTAAACTGCTCTCTCCTCGCCTTTGGGCTGGAATGAGTTCTGCCTCCAGCAACAAGTTCCCTCCAGCAGGCTTCTGGAGGCTTAAGCAGTAAGCTTAAATACCTGAGGCTATGGGGGACATGCGTTTACACAGTCACAGTGAAACTACCAGACCAGTGCATTGGGGATTATTTTCACAGTGGTTAGCCTGAGCTTTCATCAACCAGCTAGCAGGGGCCCTGACTCAGTAAAGAACCCTCAGGTAACACGGACTCTGCCGTGCAAAGGGAAGGAATCCGTTCTCTCAAAAGTATCAGCAAATGGTGATTTTCAAATGTTGACATTGTGGTGTGTGTAACTTCAGAAGATTATAAATTCAGCGTGAGAGTTCCGTAATGACGTTACAGCTAACTTTCTATGTTGCATCCAACTATTTTGTTACATGCCAAGGTGTGACTATTTGTATCTGACTTGTGTATGATTTCATTGTGCCAAATTCAGGAACAAATTCAGCACAAATTGGAAGATTATTTTATAAAAATGTTCAAGCGTTCTTAGAAGATGCCATGCACATCACACACCCCTCTTAAACAAGCGAGGGAGCCCTTCCCAGCCTGCAGGGAGTTTTCCCCTTTTCCTGATCTTCCTCTCTTGGGCCAACTTTCTTGGAATCCTACCCCTCATCAAACCAGCCTCTCCTACATAGAGGAAGTCAGCTCTGTTCCTTCCTGTTCACAGTCTCAACTGAATCTCATGATCAGAAGACCCGAGGTCATCAGCACCCTCTCTCTTGGATGCTCCCCTCCCGGGGTCCAACAACATGTGTGATCTCAGGGTGACAAATCACGTTGCTGACCTGTATTGTCCAAAGGTGCGCCATGATGAACTATTGACTTCAAGGATTCTTTGAGGAATGCTAAATGAACATGCATAACAAGGCCGGTGAAAGTGCTTCCTGCTTGAAATTGTAATTTACAGAAAAAGGTGTCTACTTTTATCAAAAAAGTAAAAAAAAATCATGAAAGGTTTCGTATTTATTTTGTTTTTCTTTTTATCTCTGTTAACTACTTGCATGTTCCGTTGTTTGATTTGGGGGGGAGACATTGTTTAACAAGGATTCTGGTAAGGCCAGCAGAGCTGGCCAAGGGACCTTTTGTTGTCCACACACAGCAAGTGCAACCAGCAGGGTTCTAACTCTGGGGAGGAAGTTTCTGCCCTTTAATGAAGGGGACTCCTTTTCAAACAAAAACAAGACAAAACTAAAAGCTCTCTTTCCTGACTTGTGTTTCTGTGAAGAATGGCCTATGAGGAGAAATCTCCAGCAGTCATGGTCACAGGGAAGAGTGAGGAACACCTCTCCCTCCAGAAGAGATAGACCATCCCTCCGCACTGCTCAGAGGTTACCTGGTCCTCCCCACACTGCTGAGACATCCAGGAGATTTCCCAGCGTGGGCAGCTATCTCTATCATTTGCCCTGAATCAACAAATGTACAATTAACTGTGTTCCATTTCTGCTTTGCCCAGAAGACCCCAGTGTCCGCCTCATCCTCCAGCCAAGGGCTCTGTCTGGAACGATGGAAAGTGAGGAATCTAGCCAAGAAAAACAGTTCAGCAAGATGGATTCCACCATCCCCTCCCCACCACACCCACCCACTGATGCTTGTCAGGGTTCTACTGCGACCAGGACCTCCGTCATCCGATTCCTCACCAAGCTAGATCTCCGGAAGCCACTGATGCTTCCTTCTTCCCATGTACAAACTTAATTTTAACTCTGTACAGTAGATCCCTACTCTCCCCTTGTTTTCAAATTAAAATAGTGCCAGAGCAGGCTGGGGAGATGGCTTTAAGGCGCTTGCCTGCAAAGCCTAACGACAAGGGTTTGATTCCATAGTACCCACATAAAGACAGATGTACAAGGTGCAGAGGCTAGAGGCCCTGGTGTGCCTGTTCTCTCTCTCTCTCTCTCTCTCTTTCCCTCTCCCTCTTTCTCTCCAAATAAAAATTAATGCTAGGGCAAAAATTTGCTCCCCCCCAAAATTATTGAGCATAATGATAAGTGTCTGCAAAATGCAAGTTACAGCCAGCAGGGTTCTGACTCTGGGGAGGAAGTTTCTACCCTTTAATGAAGGCGACTCCTTTGTGGCTAGATGGACCACGATTTCATCTACAGCTGTTAGTCTGAACCAAGGATTTTAGATATCAATGAAAGTTAGAGGCAGGCATGGTGTCTCACACCTGGAATCTCGGCTGGCAGAGAGTAAGACCCTGTACCACCCAAAAACAGCTACACTGGGGAAATTAACCCAGTGGGCAGATGGCTGTGTCAGCAACAGCATGTAGTCAGGCTCAGTCTTCTTACCCACTCTCTCTGTATGGGGGCTTGACATTACTCTTCCAAGAAAACAAATTCCCAGTGTGCCAGCCTAGCCTCCGGTTACAGTCAGCTCCCAGTTGCTGGGACAAACATCCACCCAGATTTTTGGCATCCAGGGGAAGTTCCATGAAGGTAGAAGAAGCTGGCTCTCTCCATCATACACCAGCATAGCAGAGAGAGGAAAACCAACAGCGCAAACCCATCTGCCAGAGCGCAAACCGCTTGCAGCATGGCTAGTAGTGCAGGACTCAGATGGGCCCCCAGACACACCTTAGGGTTCCACTCCATGATCTGGCCCCAGCCCCAGGGGCACCTCCAGGGGCTTATTGCACAAGCTCAGATTTAATGAAAGACCCGAGGCTATGGGGCCATACGTTTAAATTATCATCCTCAAACTACCACACCTCCTGAACATTCTCTTATTTATTTATTTTTCTTTTCATGTCTGGTAGCGCCACCATAATTCATTTCCCTGTCTTCTCTCAGATCCATGAAATCACCATGCTCTTGCCCCTTCCCAGCTTGCATTGCATGTTCCTCCCCTACAGGAGACTCCTTACCTTGGAACCTCCCAAGGTTCCATTGGAGGCTCTTTCTCATGGCCTGCCAGGCTCTGAGCTCTGGTCAGATACACTCTGTCCCAGCATCCCCTGCCCACCTCTGCATCCTTCCTGTGTGAGCCGGCCTGCCCCAGAGCCAGACACCCCATTCTCAGCCCACATACTTCTCATTACTGACACATTTGTATCTCTTTAAACAAATGATTTACAGGGCTGGAGAGATGGTTCAGTGGTTAAAACGCTTGCCTGCAAAGCCTAAAGACCTGTGTTCAATTCCCTAGTACCCACTTAATCAATGGCTAGATGTCTTGGTACACCTATCCCCCTCCCCACTTGCAAATAAATAAATGTTTTTTTAAAAAAAAAACAATTTATTACTATCTTCCAAACACAAAGTGTCCATGATACCCCTGACCTCGCAGCAGCTGACAAACTACCTACACAAAATCTGCAGAATAGGAGGAAAAAAAGAGAACCTGATGACAGCAAGATAGAAGAGAAACTAGTTAGAAAGAAGAAAAGATTTAATGGAGGGGGAACTTGGGAGGGGAAAAAGTGAAAGTGAGGGCAGGGGATTATATCATGGTACAATACTTATATTTATGGAGGTTGTCAATAAAATTTTTAAAATGATTTTGTGTGTGTGTGTGTGTGCACGCATGAGTGGACCCACATCATATATGCAAGGAAGACAGACAGAGGACAGCTTCACATGTCTGCACTACACCATTGAGACTGGGTGGGTCTCTTGCCATGAAAAGAACCGCCAGACCGCAGAGGACCATGGGACCAGCTGCAGAGTACCGCCCTGCCTCCCTTTGTCATAGGCGCTCATCATACCCCAGCACACACCGGAGCTCAAACTGCTCCTCCCAGCACAGCTAGAAGGAATCAAATATCCATAAACCACTTTGTGCCCCCCTTTAAATGGGTGCTGGGGAAATGAACTCAGGTGGACAGGCTTTGCAAGCAAGTGCAGCTAACCACTGAGCAATCTCCCCAGTCTCATGATGCATGTTTTAACTGGAGGATCTCCTTCCCCGGGAACTCTTTCCTTATTTACACATGGGTCTCTTACCCCCATCATGCCTGACAGATATGTCTAGTATCGTACTCAACATATTGAATTAACACTGGCTTTCTACTTTTGATGTCATTCGCATGAAAACAGAATTCGTGTCCTCATGCCCTGAGCCAGGTGCGAAGACACTCTCAGTGAATGTCGTGACTAAGTACACGAATGTCAAAGACCACATGCCGTTAAAGTTTGTCTAAAAGTTAGTTTTTTCAAGAGCTGGACGTGGCCCAAAGGTGGACCATGTACGAGGCCCTGGAGTCAATTCTTAGAATCAAATATAATAAATAATTAAAAAAATAAATAAAAATCCTGTATGGAGGACACATCTTAATGATGCAATTTAAAAGATAACCAGTAAAACAACTGGTTCATAGTACATTTCCCTATGATAGCATCCTGCTTTTGTCCACATTACCAATCCCTGTTGTATGAGGACAGAGTTGATTTATCCAAGGCATTTCCATGTTTCATGAAATTATTATAATAGAGCCTACACATTGGATTCAGGAGAAAACTGAAGACAATATGGAGCAATCTGAAAAAAAATTCTTCTTTCCCAACTAAGGAGTCCCTTCAAGAAATCAAAAAGAGGAAGCCATGCCACTATCTGAAAGAGCTGCCAGAGTTCACCAGCAAAGGCAATGTCTACATTCTGGTATTTCCCCCAGCAGAGAGGAATATGTGCAGGGTGAAATATCAGAAAGTAGAATTTTCTGTAAAAGAAACTAAAAAGAAGAGAGGAGACACAAAAAGAAGAACCTGAAGTAGCACACACACAAGAAACAGCAACAAAAACCGGAGGGCGTGGTGAAAACATGTCCAGTTTTCGGATGAAGTAATCCTATGTGGAAACCGACCTTCCGGGTGGCTGACTGAGTCTTTAGGAGTTCTGAGTGGATGGGGCTTTGCTCTCATTCTCTCATTCCCATGATCTAGGTTCTGAGCCATGAGCTGTCCCTGCTGGCTGTATCAGTTATCTGTTGCTGTCTAACAAGAGACCCCTAAATTTAGTGAGCTATTGTTCATGATTCTCTGATGAGCAGCCTGAGCTGGGCTCAGCTGAGCAGTTCTTCTGCTGGTCTCACCTGAGATCCCTCATGAGGTCAAGGTCATGTGATGGATTATCTGTGGAGACTGGCCTATTATCCAAAGTGAGAAATACAGCCATGTGCCTATTTCAAAGGAGGGGGAAAAAAATCACATTCACATTGAACCAGGGAATAGGGGACAAGGAGGAGGGGAAAGAATGTGTGGCCATTAAACAAGATATCCAAAATCTTCAGATTTAATTCTGCAGTTTGCAAATACTTGAGTTGCTGGTAGAGGTCACTTCAAGCACTGGCGGCATGGATGTGACTTACTGAAGCTGGCACAGGAAGCCACCATAAGCAGCGTGTGCACATGTGTGTTCCTGGGTTGGTAGGTGTCTCCTGTAGTCCTCATGTCTCCTGAACAACCTCCTGTTCAACTAGTTAAGTTGAAACCTGGTATAGTTTTCAAGGCTTTTCACAATTTCTAAGCTTTATCATTACAACAGGCTAGCTGATAGTCAATATGTAACATGCTTAGCGAATCTAACATATAATATATCAAAGACAATAGAAGGTATTTCTTGCTCACAGAAAATCATTTGAACTTAAATACTGGAGGAACTGCTGTCTTCTGCTCAGTCGGAAATGTTGCCAAGTTCACAAAGGCTCTTCCACCTTTCCTAATTTCCCAGTGCGTGCATCCATTCCAATAAAGCCTGGAGGAGAGTCCCGAGACAGGCTGAGAAGGGGCACATATCAGCCCTGCTCAGTTCTGTTGGTTAGGACTCCATCACACACACACACACACACACACACACACACACACGCACACATGCACGCACGCATGCTCTCACGCGCTGTAATCTCACCGATAGCAAAAGGAAAATACCTTCCATTATAAATTGTTAGCATTTGGGCTGGAGAGATGGCTCAGTGGTTAAGGCACTTGCCACCAGTGCCTAAGGCCTGGGGTTTAATTCCCCAATACCCACATAAGCCAGACCCACAAGGTGGTGGCCCTGGTGTGCTCTCTCTCTCTCTCTCTCTCTCTCTCTCTCTCTCTCTCTCTCTCTCTCTCTCTCTGTATCACTCTGATAGAAAATGAATAAAAAAATTGTTAGCATTTGTTTTTAATCTTAGAAAATATTTTTAGATTTCTACTTATTGCTGGCAAGGGTGAGACTTTATTTTTCTTATCAAATTAACAAACCTTTAATCAGGTTTTTGTATTTAACATTTACAGAGAAGTGTGAGGCAGGCACTATCTGTTGGGCTTTGCGTGGAAAGGAAAGCTGAATGATGCGCCTAGGAAACAACTTGACCTGCAATTCAAAAAGAGCATCGAAATGTTCTGATCTTCAGCTCTCAGATTCTATTTCTAGAAACATGTTCTAAATAATTATGCAAAGATGTCAGCAAAACCTTCAGTGCACACAAGTCCACTAAAATCGGCCTTATAGAAAACGAACAGCCTAAATGTGTAACTGTATAACCGCAAGGCTTTAAAAGATTAAAGAATGTATAAATCAGGTCCCTTTGGTGGAGTTCTGTTGTCCCCGGTTCACGTTGCTTTCTGAAAAATACAAGCAGAGTCTCCAGCGGAGAGTGAGATCATTATTGGTCAATTGAGACAAATATTGCTAGGTTGGTGAGCGTTTGGTAGGTGTAGCCTTTCTGAGGACCTATGGTTAGTGAGGACTTCCCAACGTAGATGGGGTTCTTGGTCCCCCTTCCAGGTCGCCTTGGGTCCCCTTACCATTCAAGGGGTTCCCTGATGGGGGACACCCAAGCAGGAGACGATTCACCTCAAACTCACCACTTAGAGCCCTAATGCAACCTCTAAGGAAGTGAGATGACGAGCAAAAGATCTATTCCCACAGCAAGGCAGATCACCTAGGGAAGGACAATGGAGACAGACACCAAGGGTGCCCAAAATAGTCCAAAATACGAATTTACAGATTCTTAAAAACCTAATAACTATGCAAAATTTAAACTCTCCCACTATGACTCAGGGAAATTTGCGGAAGAGGGAGCAGAAAGAATGTAAGAGTCATGGGGGGGGGGAGAATAATTAATGCATAAGAGGGATTGTCATCATGGATTCAATGGCTTTATCTAAGAACCTATGATAGTGAGCATATTGTTGTGCTAATATATATAATTTTAAGCCAATAAAAATGTTTTAGAAAAGAAATGTATTTAAAAAAAGAATGTATAAAATAAAAGTGATTCAATACCAAAGTAAATAAATGATCTTATAAATCAATTCTTTAGAGAAAATGGGCTGATCTCTCATGCAGAAGTATTTTAGACAACGTCTGCAGGCTCTCTTCTCGAGGAAGTAGAATGCAGGGAGCCGGGACGATCGCCATTACAAGATGGCGCCCACTTCCTTGCAGCTAAGTGGTAAACAACTCCATATTAGGCAATGCTTTGAGAAAGACGTGCCTTTGGCTCTGCGCATGTGCGAGTTATATAACTGTCCCTAGCCAATCCCGTGGCGCCTGGTGGTGGCAAGTTGGTATCAGTCAATCATGGGGCGATCCTTGTCCTTAATCCATCTATAAGCAGCTGACTTCTAGCGCTCGGGCTCCCCTCGCTTCCTGCTCTCCCTTCAATCAAAAGGCTCTCCAATAAAGTGTGATTTGAGAAGAATCCTCTAGTGGTGGTTGTTCTTCCTCACTGGTCGAGGAGCTTGCCGCAGTGGAACATCCCTTTCTCTGTCCTCAAGTGTGGGCTGCACGCTGTGACTTCATCATCTGAAGTGTTCAGTGTGCACAGAGGAAGAGGAGAGATGATCTTTACACTGGGGAAACTTGATAATTTCTTTGACCAGGTGCTCAGCCAACATCAGCCACAATAAACTATGTTGATAATGTGTGCTCTTGATACACTGTGACAAAAATGGTACTTGTATGGTCTTCCTCTCTGCAAATCCATAGTTCCAATCTAGCCACCACTTTGAAAGTCCGACAAATCCTAATAGAAGGTCATTCTTTAAAATACATGACTGGTATGTCTCAAAATTGCCAAGGTCAGAGTTCGATTCCCCAGTACCCACATAAAGCCAGATGCACAAGGTGGCACATGTGTTTGGAGATTATTTGCAGTGGCCTGGCACACCTACTTTCTCTGTATCTGCCTCTCTCTCTCTCTCCCTCTCTCTCTCTCTCAAATAAATAAATAATAAATATTTTTAAATCAAGTTTTATCTTTTAAAATATTTTATTTATTCATTTTTCAAGAAGAGAGAGAGAGAGAGAGAGAGAGAGAGAGAGAGAGAGAGAGAGAGAACACCAGGGCCACCACCTTGTGGATCTGGCTTATGTGGGTACTGGGGGATTGAACCCGGGGCCTTAGGCACTGGAGGCAAGTGCCTTATCTGATGAGCCATCTCTCCAGCCCAAGTCTTATCTTTTAAAGTGTATGAAGAGATACAAAATGAAATACAGTTCCTATGAACTTAATACACAGATTGGAAATTAAGGTTCTATTTTGTTTCATATCCAAGTGTATTGATTTATTGGTTCTTAGTGTTCATCTAGGAACCATGCAATTATCTTTTCTTTCCTCATTTTTACTTCCTTTGGCAAGAATACTGGGAAAACCCGGCCAGTCACAGAGGGTCCCATTGGCCACACAGTTCTCCTGTTGCCACAGGTACCACTGATGACAGAGGCAGGTTCCCCAGCCCAGCACCATCTCAGACTCTGTTGGCAGAGACAATGATCCCGTGCGCATGTGCGGAAGCCCAACAGTCCTGGAGACCCCTCAGTGCAGGCTCCTTCCATCACTCAGTCCAGGGGAGAAGAGCTGCTCCTTGGAGCCTTTGCTGTTTATTGATGATAGTGGTGACCGTCTATGAGTGGACACTGAGTGCCCTTGGCCGCTTACCTACTTGAATCCGCACAATAGTATCACTGAAAGTCATTTTGTCCACCATCTCGATTTTCCTCATTGTAGCCAACAGGTCTCTCTGTCTTCTGTGTTTCTATCTGTTGATAAGGAAGAGATTTCGACGAGATTCAAGTTCACGTTTCTGTGAAAGAGCTACAAACGTCACTGTTCTCCCGCACTGGAGCGAGAGATGTCTGCAGGTTTGATTTGAGAAACTGACAGCTGTTGACCATTGTTGCCTTGGAGACATGGATTCACAAAGAATGTTAATCACGAAAGGATGCTCTTCAAATCCTGCCACCTCCATGCTTCTGTGGAAAGAACTCTCGGAGCTTAGCCTTGATTTACCAATTTTCAAAAGTAGTTTCCTGATATCTTCCAGCCATGACTCACGAAAGCTTCATTTTTTAGCAGGCCTACGAGGCTCAGAAGTTCATGGTTGGTGTGTTTCAGTGGACAGCCATCTTCGATCTCTCTGGTGCCCAAACTGGCCCCATGTTGACCAGCAGAGCCTCTCCCAGCTGACTCCTAAGTCTTTCTGACATGACATCATGCTCTGGGTTCCTTGCTTTCAGTAGGACAGAGGCTTCAGTTCCCTCTCCCAGACCTTCACACAGTCATTTCTCCAGGAGCCCTTGCTCCTTGTTCCCCACAGAAGCAGTGCTCCTGTGCGGTTCCCCGTCTTAGTGCTGTATTCCTTCTAGTCCCAGGGTGCTGCAATTAGCTACATGTCTTGCATCACTTGGCTTCTCGATTTCCTTGAACTCTTCCAGGACAAGGCAGGCTTTCCCCTGCCATTCTGGACTGAGCAAGTTATATGTTGACCATTTTGATCATTTATTTATTTTATGATTTCTAGAAACTAAATATGTAAGTATATTGCCTTTCAAAGAAAATGCAGCATGTGTACACAATAATTTAGATTAATGACTACAAATTAAGGCCACAGCTCTTCATGTTTGTGTGTGTGTGTGTGTGTGTGTGTGTGTTTTGAGGTAGGGTCTCGCTCTAGTCCAGATTGACCTAGAACTAACTCAGTAGTTCCAGACTGGCCTCCAACTCATGGCAATCCTCCTACCTCTGCTTTCCAAGTGCTGGGTTTAAAGGTGTGAACCACCATGCCCAGCACCAATATATATATATATATATATATATATATATATATATATTTAAGTATGGGCTTCATATTTAAGAACAGTCTTAGATACACAGAAAAATCAAGAAGATGGCAGAGAGAAGCCCCTCCTAGTGTCCCTTACTAGAAACATGTTAATGAGCAAATCTATCCTAATTAATGAGCCATTACTGATACATTCTTATGATGAGCACATCTGAATATTGTCTTAGTCAGCCACACACTGCTGGGATGAATCTTCAAACCAGACACAGTTTTTGGGAGGAAAGGATTTATTTGTAGCTATAGATACAGGGGAAGTTACAGAATGCAAAAGAGGCTGCTCCCCTTTCACAGGTCCAAGCAGAGAGAGAGAAACCCATCACCAACACCACACACGGAACAGCAAACAGGCAGGGGGGCAAGGAGAAATTCTTCTCCTTTATATATCCTTAGGGTGGGGGTCTTACAACCTTTCCCCAGATTTAATGGCTTCCTGAGTCTCTGGAATTTCCTTCTGCACTGTCCACACAGGAAAGGGTGTTTACTTCTAGCTTCTTTGAGCTTCTTTACATCCTGCCCCCTACTGAGAGGCTGTCTTCCTGTAAACATCCTCAGAGACCCACCCAAGATAATTTAAAAGATCCAAGTTGACAACAAAACCTAACCATCACAAATATCATTTGTAAAGTGATATACACAAATGTATTGGACAGAGTTAACGAATTAATAGTAGTTACTATCTGAACAGGTCATATGTGTAGTGATGCGTGCTTTTAATACTCAGGAAACAGAAGCATCAGGATCAAGAGTTCAAGGCCAGTCTGTGGTCAGAAAGAAATCTTGTCTCAAAAAAAAAAAAACTAAATTAAAGAAAATAAACCAGGCATGGTGGTTAATCCCAATACTTGAGAGGCCAAAACTGAAAGACTGCCAGAAGTTCAAGGTCAGCCAGAGCTATATAGCGAAGCCCTGTCTCAAACAAATAAGCGCATCTGATATTAACTGGGTGCCATTTTTCTTCTTTTTCCTTTTTAGGACTTCCCAATTTTTTTCGGTAAAAATTTGCATCACTTTATAGTGAGGAAAACAAAAGCATATATTTTTGAGCCACCCAAACTGGGGAGGCTCCAGTAGTTTTCCAGCAGAGCAATTCTGGTTCCTTGTTCCAGAGTGAGGACTCCAGCCTCTGCATTGGACCCATAGTGCTGGCATGAACTTGTGTGTGTCACCAACTCGGGTGTCCGGGCTGACTCACACCGTGCCATGTTTCATCACCTGTCATCTAGTCTCAGCCCCACCCAAAGTTCAAGGGCACTAAAGACACGATGTCCAGCTGACAGCTCTCCGTCTGTCCCCATTTCCCTGTTCCCTGCTCATGGCTCATATGCTCTTTAAGAGAATCATCACTTCTTCTTATCCCAGAAGTGTGACCACAGCAAGCCTTAATGCTCACAGGTTTGGAGAGACCAGAGAGAGCCACTCAGGATACTTTCAACAGAAGGAATTTTAAAGGGATGGATGAGTTTCCAAACACCCGTGCTGGCTAAATAGCTTGTTCCTGCCGGGGTCAGTTAGCTTTGCTTCACCAGCCTACGCCTCCTGTTTCCTGCCCAAGCCCAAGCCAGGCCAGTCAAAAACCCAGAAAAGAACACATGCGCATGAAGCTTGTACAAAACTAGGTGTCCTTTCTCAAGTTAGGATGAAGTGTATTTTCCCAAGCCCTCTGTGAAAGACATCCACTGTGGATAGGAGATGCAGACCTCACAACTAGTGGAAAGGCAGGGGGGATGCTTGTGAAATTCCTGGGAGTTTGGGGAGTGGCAGAAAGGGCTGTCGCACCTGAAACTCATCTGATTATGATCTCTAGTTTGTAATTTCAAAATGCAAAAGGAAAAAAACTTTAAAAGGGGAAGTTGTTCGAGCTCTCTGGGTCAGAAATGGCAATGTGTTAAGGTGACTAATGACTCTCAATGGTTTGACCTCTCAAACTCTTAAAAAATTGTGGAAAGACGACAGGAGGAAAATGTCAGTGTTTTGCTCACAATCTGGGACAAAGGGCATCATTTACCCAGAGCTGTCCTAAATGAACGGGAGCCTGCTTTGCCAGAGGGAGGGCAGCGAGAGAAGTCCAGGCCCTTCCTAATTTAACAGAGCTCTCCTTGACTCGCCAGGCTAAGCCTGGAGTCCTTGCCCTGACAGCCAATGTGATTCTGAAGAATGGAGAAATACAGCATGGCTGAGAGTGGAAGGAGGAAGGCTTTCTGTCCAGGCACAGGTGAGGATGTATTCAGACAGCAGAGATGACACAGTCTGGCAGAGCAAGCCAGCCCCTCCTCCAGGGAATGACTCAGTGGTTAAAGATGTTTGCTTGCAAAGCCTGCCAGCCTAGGTTCAATTCCCACCATTAAGCCAGACACAAAAAGTGACCCATGTGTCAGGAGGTCCTTTGCAGTGGCAAGAGGCCCTGGTGTATACACACACACACACACACACACTTTTTAAAAAGATGAGGATGGAAAAGAATTGCATATTCATTTGGTGGTTTGAGATTGAACCCATCTTTGATGTCCATAACTTGACCTCTTTGTGTCCAAAGGAAAATGATCAGAGCTCAAAATGCCTCGCAAGCAACCGTGGAAAGCCATGAGACCATTTTAGTGCAGAGACAGAGCAAAGAGTAGAAGGGAGGCACGAGTTGTTAAATATGTGAAAGACAGTAAGAGTGCTCCTGGCAGAGAAAAAGATCAATGGGAAAAGAAAAAAGGAGATTTCTCTCTCTCTCTCTCTGAATTTTCTAGTAGTCAGACACTTCTGTAGTTCTGATCTTTAAGTATCTCCCTGTGTTAAAGGTGTGGGGACCAGCAGGAAAGAACTCTGGGAGGGGGTGGAAGCTAGGGTCCTGCTCGAAGGCCCTTAGGACACAGGAGGCATGTCTTGGAAGGGGATTCTTTTTCTCTCTTTTGCTCCCTGGCACGAACTATAACCTTGTCACAGGTTTAAACCTATGGGGCCAAATGATCACGGACTGAAACCTCTATACCCAGGAGCTAAATACATATACTTTTTTTCCCTCATAACTTAATTATGTGAAGTTTGCTCTAGTGACAACCTCATAGCCCTTTCTGAAGTTCGTGTGGAGAAGCAGGTATTTCCATTGCTAGCGTGTTCTGGAGACAGATGCATAGTCTGAGGAGTGCCCTTGAACTCAGGGGAAGTCATGACTGGGAATCCTGCCCAGAGCCTTCCTGGATGCCAGGCTTGTGACTGAGGCCTTTGCACACACAGACAGAATCCTCGTAGCAAGCCTGGAAGGCACAGTGCTTGCAGATGCTCAGAGAGGCTAACCAGTGTTCCTGGAGCTGCCACAAGAGCCGGTTCTGGTACCAAAGTCAGTGCCCTTCCTCATGTCGCCCACCCTGCCTGGAGGTTCGGAGTTCAGAATGGAGAGCCAGGGTGAACAGTTTCTTGGGTCCAGGACTTTACTGGAATGGGGGAGAGGGAGAAGTAGATAAGGAGGAAGGGAGAGAGGGGAAAGAGAGAGAGAAAGAAAGAGAGAAGGGTTGCATACACCTGGAGCCACGGAGCCTAAAGAGAGAGCCAGTGAGGGCCAGAGAGGGTGTTATGGGGAGAGGAGAGAAAACACCCTGTGAGGGAGAGGGAGGGCCCAGAGCTATCCTCAATTACCATTCTAGGAGGCAGTCCAGGGCTCCAGGGCTAGCATGACCAGGTGGTAGGGGAGAGAGGAGGATGGGTAGAAAACTCTGGGGCTCCAACACCAGCCATCTTTGCTAAATGAAGCGCTCTACCACTGAGCACCTGCTGAAAAGCATTTCAAGGGAGCTTGGCCTGGATACCGGACCCAAACAGCCTGGAAAAGCATCCAGACTCCACCATGGAGGGTGTACATATGAAACACAAGTCCTTGTATGTGAGACAGAAAGTGTGAGTTTCAACTGCTCTCTGATGATCCTGGGCAGCTTGTCTTGAAAGCGAGAATGAACCGAGCCAAGCCAAAGGCTGTGTGCCAGACACTGTACTTAGATGCACTAAATCACAGAGCCATTATCTTTTGCCATTAGGAGGACAAGTCTGGAGCCAAGCAGACTCCCCTCTCCACCTGAGCTGAGCCATTAAACTGACCCAGAATCACAGGTATCACTAGACACAGAAGACTTCTGATGGCACAGGTATTTAGAAGAACTTTCTAAGAAGAGGCCGAAGCCAGAACAGAAGGGCTGAGCCTCAAATATTACTACCCTAATTTTTTTGTGGAAAAATAAGTCACTTCTCATGGCAAGCTTTTAATCCTCCACCCCCAAGCCTTGCATTAACGCAGTACTTATGAATTATGTTTACAGATGTGCCTTTCAAAAGCCAGCATAAGGCCTTAAGTCCTACTGCAGAGAGTGTTAAATTTAAATAACAATCTCCCCTAAAATATTATATAATAGACCTTTGCCATTCATGAATAATAATAGAACTTCGAGATTCCTAGCTGTCCCCAAGCTGATGCCAATAAAAGTAGCAAGTGCGTGGACCATCGGATTTGCTATACATGACATTTCTTTGAGGGTCGTTTTGACTTTGCAAATCTTCCAACCGCTCATCAACCGTCATTGACACGTTGAATTAGTTCTGACAGTTCATGGCCATTTGCCTTCATTTAGAAACACATTTTCTTTAATTCATGTAGCATTGAATGAATCAGGAGGAGTGTGGTGTGGGCCAGCAGACATGTAGCTACAGGGAGATCCCAGCACTCACTGACCAGGGGTCCTTGGGCACATTACCCCATGCCCCTGGGTATCAGGTTTCATGTCCCATTAGAGAATGACATTGCTACTTAGACATGGTATGAGGGTTCAAATACATACGTCACGAGCCTGTATGTGTAAGAGTCCTATATAGATTAGTGTTGTTGTTATGGATCAAACAGCTTTTAATGCTGGGGCGATGGCTCAGAGCTCAAGAGTATTTGCTGCTTACATCAAAGGGCCAAGTTCAACTGCCTAGAACCCCTGTAAAAAAAACTGGGCATAGCGGCATGCACACACACACACACACACACACACACACACACACACACACACACACACGTCTCTAACTCCAGTGTGCAAGGGGTGGAGGTCTAAGAATGACTTGAGGACTGGATTGAAGATTGAAGCTGTGTGTTGAAGGAGAGACCTCCGGGCTGGGAAGAGAGTCCACCAGTTAAAGGCACTTGCTGAAAGGAAAAACCTTGTCTCAAGGAAATAGATGAGTGATAAGAGAAGGCCACCTGATGATCTTCTCTGGCTTCGACATGCATGCACATCTGTACACACATGTGCATATATACCACACATATGAATACACCAGAGAGAGAGAGAGAGAGAAGAAAAAAATTTTTTTAAATGTGGATACTATGTGACTATCAGGACTGTTTTGAATGACCCAGCTTGGAAAGCTAACTCACAACACTCATGCTTAAAATCTGCACCTTGAATGTTTTGGGGGCCTCAGGAACCTTCCTGGCCAACAACTCACTGGAAGGTATCCCATCCCTGGCACTGAAGTTTTTCTAATAACAATCTATGGTTATTGGCTGCACCATTTTATGAGGGAGAACATGTGGCATTTGATTTTCTGGGCCTGAGTTACCTCACTTACTATGATCCTTTCCAAATACATCCATTTCCCTGCAAATTTCATTTTTCTTTACCACTAAATAGTACTCCGTTGCATAAGTAAAGCACATCTTCATTATCCATTCATCAGTTGAGGGACATCTAGGCTGATCCATTTCCTAGCTATTGTAAATAGAGCCGCAATAAACATGGATGAGCAGGTATCTCTAGGGTAGTGAATGGAGTCGTTAGGATATATGCAAAGGAGTGGTATAGGTGGGCCATATGGTAAATCTATTTTCAGCTGTCTCAGGAAACTCCACACTGCTTTCCACGATGTACCAGTTTACATTCCCACCAGCAGTGTAGAAGGCTCCATTTTTCCACAAACTCGCCGTCACTTATTTTCATTTGTTTGCTTCATGGCAGCCATTCTGACAGGAGTGAGATGGAATCTCAGAGTAGTTTTAATTTGTATTTCCCGGATTGATAAGGAGGTAGATCATTTCTTTACATGTTTGTAGGCCATCTGTATTTCTTCTCTTGAGAACTCTATTCTAACCTTAGAGAAAGCTTTGTTCACCACATTTTGGTCATCTCTATAGTTACTCCCAGTAATGGAATAAAGAGATGGCAGTTTGTAAATCTCACAGGACAGTACCACTTGGACTATGTGATATGCTTTAGGTATGTATTATTCCTGATTTTCCAAGTGGGGCTCCAAGGTTTTTATTATCTTCCTCATAAATAAAGCCATTGAGCTAAGGAAAGATTAGTTACTGACTAAAGGTTACTCAGCAAGAGAAAAGGTTGAAATGGAGCTGGCTCATTCTAAAGCCTCGCATGGTGGCCACGTGCTCTTACAGAGGTGTTCTGGGTGATACTGTGCTCTTTCAATAAGGCCCCATCTTGCTTTGGCTTCCTCACAGTTCATGGGGAGTGAGGTGATGGAGTCAGGTAATGACCTCTCCCACACTCCTGAAGTGCCTCTTTAACTATGGCATGGAGGTATGGCACCACCAGCCAGGATGGCCCACAATGTAGGATAAGTAATAGACACTTTGTGGGGAAGGAAAATGAAATAATTCAACGGTCATCAAGAGAAGAGAAGACATGAAATTTTGCTTGAAGAAATAGGTAGAAATTGGACTGGAGAGATAGCTCCATGGTTAAAGTGCTTGTCTGCAAAGCCTAACCACCCAGGTTCGATTCCCTAGTACCTACATAAAGCCAGATGCACAAAGTGACCCATGCAACTGGAGTTCATTTGCAGTGGCTGGAGGCCCTGGCATGCCCATTCTCTTTGTCTGTCTCTCTTCTTTCTATTTCTATCTGCTCACAAATAAATAAGTAAATAAATACTTTTTAAAAAGAAATAGATAGAAATAAATAGAATGAATATAAGCTATTTTATAGAGAAAATGCCACTGAAGATTTCATAAAATTGGCTTTCCCAAGGTTTGTTAAACAGTAGAGTCTCCCTTATCCATGGGGACCCAGGGGACACATTCCAAGATGCTCATGGATCCCTGAAGCCCCAGGTAGTGCCACATCCTGTATATACTATGTATATTCCCTACACTGTATATATGTATATATATATATATGCTTATGATAATGTTCAATTTATACATTAGACACTGTGAGAAACTAATCAAACATAATAAAATAGAACAATTACAGTCTAATAAAATTATTTAATAACTTGTGAGCTTTCACTTGGTGATATTTCACATTTAATAAATATTTTGGGGCCTGTTTGACCATGAATAAATGGATAATGGGGAACCATTGTGTACTAATTTACTGTTGCATCCAGTGACCAAAACACCCCACAGACAAAACTCAAGAGAGGAAACGGTTATTTTAGCTCACTGTTTCAGAGCAATTTCAGTTCCTCGTGGCAGGGAAGGCACGGCTCTCTTCCTCCCTCCTCCCTCCCTCTTTTCTCCTATCTCAAATAAATAAAAATATTTTTTTAAAAAGAAGTCACACCTTTAACCCATTTCAGAGCAAAGAATATACACCAAGGACCACCAATGAGAGGTACTGTAAGGCTTCCAAGTAAAGCTGCCCCTGGACAGCCACCTGCCCCAGTGCGACAAGACGTGCTTGGGGTATGACACGGAGGAGCAATGTGACTCACAACTCTCCTGGGGTTCCAGTTCTGTGAGGCTCTTCATAACCGGATGCCTAGGTTGCTGCTTACATCCCTCCCTTTCCCAGGGTTGTGGCCAGCAGAGAAGACAGATCTGCATGGCGCAGACATGTGCCTGCAATTTGAGAACCTACCACCAGATGGCATTCCGTATTTGTCAAGACACAACTAATTGTTTTCTTAGCCCAAATGGAATTCATGAAGCACCCACTGGAAATTTTGATGTGATATTTTCAGGGTCTCCAGCCACGGCAAATGAACTCCAGATGCATGCACCATTTTGTGCATCTGGATTTACATGGATACTGAGGAATCGAACCCGGATTGTTGGGCTTTGCAGGCAAGGGCCTTAATGACTGAGTCATTTCTGCAGCCCTGATGCAGTATTTTCTTTGGTGGTTAATACCTTGTTGTTATGATTTTTTTTTCAAATTTTCTAGAACAAGCAACATGTCATCCTGAAGCAGATGTTCGGGAATCCTGTGAGCACACAGTGTGCACATCTGTCCAAGAAGCAGTTCTAAACCATGATGAGTAAACATCTGTGCCGTTCACTTCCTTGAGAAGACTGAAGGCTATGTGCCAACAGGAGACTTCTAAATAGCCCTTAGAGCACCACCAATGGGTGCCCAGGATTGATGGCATCCCAGTGTTAAGTATGCCTGTCCCTGACAGGAGACAGCTGGAGAGAGTCTCAATAACATCATAGCACCATGCTTTCTTGCTTTGATTTCTGTTTTCTCCTCCCCGTCCCCAGACTTTTCCTGAGTGGAGAATTTTAAATACACAGAGAACAAGGACATGAGTCTTCAGAAGCCGACTAGACTCAGCCTCGTTCATTAGCTATGAGTGTTGAAAATGAAACGCAACAAATAAGTAACCAGGCCAGGCTTCATCTCAGCAGGGCTCAATCTATAAAGACCTAACCAACATTTTCTGGTACTGTGAGAATCCTCAGACATGACGGTCACTTCTGTAATCCCAGCAATCAGGAGGCTAAAGCAGGAGGGTTGCAAATTCAAAGCCAATCTGGGCTACACAGCAAGACCTTATCTCCAGTAAATAAATAAATTAAATAATTTTTTAATAAAACAAGGTCTGAGTCTGTAGCTCAATGGCAAAGAACTTACCTAGTATGCTTATGGCCCTGGGTTCCTTCCCACCACTATGAAAACAAAACCACACTCACTGATGGTGAACAAAGGAGGCTTATTTACTCGAGTTGCCCAAAGTCACGCAGGTAGGACACAGAGCAGCTGGATTCAAACTCAGGTATGGATAAACACTGCAGAGACCAAAGCTACCTTTCAGTGAAAATGTGTAAACCTTTCGTAGGCTATGTAGTATATGCATGTGTATGTGACCACGGTCACCCCATGCGGTTCGGTGTGCTTGCCTGCGGTGGCCAGAAAGGACATTGGTCTTCTGTCTGTTCTTACTTGAACCAGAGTATCTTACTAAAATCTCTTAATGACCTGGGGCTTGCTGTTTTTTCATGAACCCTGGAGTTTCTCCAATGAAATTGGGGCTCCAGAGGCGTATAGCCACACCTGGTTGTTTGGAGATTGCACTCAAGCTGTGTCTCTCAGGCCTCCTCAGGCCCTCACACTTGCACAGGAAGTACTCTTAACCACTGGGCCATCTTTCCAGTCCCCAAAGTCATAAAACTGTTCAGGGAGTTTTTGTTCAACACATCAGTTTACAGAGGCCAGTGGGCAAGGCTGATCTGACAGCTTTCGTAGCCTACCTTTTCTGGGCCCCTTGATCAATGAATGTGTGGGTGCATGGGAGCAGCTGAGGAATGAAATCTGTACTAACCGAACACAGAACCCCCTTTCCCATTCATGGGATTTGTCACATGAAACTGGACTTAAGGGATGGTTTGCCATACATCAACATAGTGTTTGTACTTCGCACTTGTCTAAATATTTCTTCTCAGGCCTCACCTGGATCTGATAACACACAGGTGACATAGAGAGATGTCATTCCTGTGCAATATAAGGAATATACTTAACAGTTCTGTGCAGGGTTGGCTTCACAGGTGTGCCACCAGGTAGTCACACAGTGCCATACACACTCAAAAAGCTCCAGATCTTGGGGTTAAGTTATTAAGATTCTCATTAATGTGATCTATAGATTTGTATATTGCAAGGGAAGTCCTATGGGACAGTAGAGCCCATGTTCCATTTTTCCCATGTCCTGGTCCCCTGGAGCCACCCTATGTCCCAGTTCTCAGTCTCTTGCTTTCCCACGTCCCCTGTTCAGCCATTAGTAGCAGTTAGGTGCAGGTCTTTCTGACAAGGTGACAATCTGGAAAATGGCCTGCCTTCCTTTCTATCTTTCCATTCTCTTTATTTCTTCTCTTTCTTTTTGTTTCCTTGAGGTAGGATCTCCCTCTAGACCAAGCTGACCTGGAACTCACTCTGTAGCCCCAGGCTGGCCTTGACCTCATGGTGATCCTCTTACCTCTGCCTCCTCAGTGCTAAGAAAAAAGACATATGTCACCACACCGGCTTCATTCTTTTTTTTTCAATTTACTTTTCCTTTTTAAAGGAGAATATCCTTAAGTAACATCCTCTCTTCCCAGTTGTAGTGCCACAAATGTTTTGGGGGGTCAACCAGAATGAGTAGTGGACAGGCTCATAGTTGGTGTACAATCACTCCCAGCCTGCATGAATGACCTCAGTTCCCACATCTCTCATCCAAGGTGCTCCCTAGAGAACAGGGCCCGGATCATTTCCACATCCTCCCCAGAATCAAGTTCAAAGCTGAGGACGGAGCTCAGTTCTTGCTGTGGTTATGACTGGACAAGCAACATCTTTTAGCTTCTCAAGTCCACTTGCTGGATTTTGTAGCGATCACTGCATATCTGATGGTTAAGCCAGGCCCTCAGCCACGCTCACCAGTGTAGGAGCACGTGAGAGGCAAGGGTAAAACTCTAGCAAAGAGCAATATGAGAAGCAGGCTTTCCATCTGACCAGTTGCTGGTCCCATGGGCAGAAGACTGGACAGCCAGGCAGACCCCGCCTAGAGCCTTGTCAAATATGCACTTCCTGGAGCCACAGAGGCAGGTCCCCACTCTGCCTGGTTTCCTCAAACATCCTACCCAGGGCTGAATGATGCACTGGGCTTCAGTGAGAATGCCCACCCATGAGCTCTCATTAAATGTAGTCTTAGTTTATATCAGGGTACATTAAAGGACAAAGACTGTCAGACATAAAACATCTGACAGCCTGAATATATTTCTTCACCACTGAGGCAATAAGGTTGCTTACTGTGGAATCGAGATGTTAAGTGAATGAAACCAAGCATAGAAAGACAAATTCCACATGAGGTCTCTGTAATAATCAAATAAAAGGGGATTACTATAATTAAGAACTAGGATATGTATGAGATTAGACAACTGAAGAGCACATTAGAAAAATGGAAGATATTTTTTTAATAAATTTTCTAAAATAAATCAAAGGACAAAACCTAAGACATAAGAAATGAAGAGAGCCGGGTGTGGTGGCACACACCTTTTATCCCAGCACTCGGGAGGCAGAAGTAGGAGGATCACCATGAGTTCAAGGCCACCCTGAGACTACAGAGTGAATTCCAGGTCAGCCTGGACTAGAGTGAGACCCTATCTCAAAAAACCAAAAAATAAATAAATAAATAAATAAATAAATAAATAAATAAATAAATAAATAAATAAACTGACTGATAAGAACAGATACTACACTTGATCTTAGCCAAAAGGCCGAGAAGCGATAATAAATAAATAAATAAATGAAAAATGGCTGTGATCAAATGTGCTCACATTAACGAGGGATCAACATGCAGTGCATTAAATTGGGGTTCAGAAAAGCAACACAAGGGAAGGAGGTGAGAGCCCATGGTGGGAAATAAGCCTGGGAATTTAAGAATAGATATAATTTGTTCAGTACATCCATCTGATCTCGAGCAAAATATTTTTAAATGCATTCTTATATGAACATCAAAGGAAACCTTAAAATTTGCTGGAGAGAAAAGACATGTCCAAGTAATAGAAAATCAAGGGTTGATTTCTCAACAGCTCAAGTGGAAGCCGGAAGATTGCAGCTCATTTCCTCTGATGGGTCAATGCTATGAAATCATGACGACTTGGAATTGTATACCCAGAGAAACATCTTTCAAGAAAAAAAGGTAAAACCGTGACCTTTTTTCAGTGAAAAAAAAAATAACAAAAACGAGTTGATTATCACCAATATAACCTCAAAACCTGTTCAGAGCTGGACATCCAGAGGAGGGAAATGATTACAGGAGCTCCGAGCTCCAGGAAAGACTGGAGTGTGGAGTGTGGGAGTCCTGTGAAGCCGGAGAGTGGACAGTGTGTGAGGCTGAAGTCACACACTTGGAGGGAACAGCAGGTGAAGATGAGAAGGCACCCTGTGGTTCTGTAATTTGGGAAGAGAATGACATCGTCAATTAGCCTTAGATTTTTGTAAAGCATTCCTGTGAACAACAGACCTAGCACGTTAATCCCTTATTAAGTGTATCTAAGTATGGATAATAAAAGAAATGTAAAAAAAAATACCTAGTAAGGGAAGTGTCTGAAAAAGTTCCTAAGTCAATAGTACTTGAATCTCACAAACGTTTTCATATCAAAACAAGTTTACACAGTGCAACAGAGTTTAACCAAACTAAGCAAGACATTTTTTTTTACTATTTAGTGACACATAAAATGTTAATAAAATTATTTTCTTACAAATAGCAAAAAATAAAAAAAGGGATTAATAAAACCAGGAACATAGCTCTGGGAAAGAAATGAGAAAAGGATACTGGGAAGATGGCTCAGAGGTCAGAGCACTTGCGTGTGAGCCTGGTTTGATTCCCCATTGGCCTCATGGAACCAGCTATGCAGAGTAGTGAATGCACCTGGAGTTCATGTACAACCGCTTAGTTAATATTAGTTAATATTTTCTTTAATTGGCATGTGTGTGCATGCACACACACATACACATACAAATAAAGAAATAAAAAAATTAAAGATTGATGCTTTGAAAAAATAAAAAAAAACTGAATGATAAAAGTTTCTTTAAACAAAAATGTTTGTCGCAGTTAGCTTTTTGTTGCTGGGTTAAACACCTGATCAGAAGCAGCTTGTGGGAGAAAAGTGTTTCTTTCAGGCTTACAGATTCCAAGGGAAACTCCATCTTGGTGGAGAAGCTGGCTCACTGAATCATGCATCCATAGCACAGCAGGTATGAACAGCCAGAGGTCAAGCTGCTGGAACACACCTAGATCACCCCCCCCCCCCCAGCCATGCCTCTTCCCAGCAGGGCTCTGCCTGCTAAAGACTTAAGTAGCAAGCTACATGTTAAAAATACTATGAGGGGCTATGGGGGAACATACATTTACATTCAAACAACCACAGTGTACCCATGTGAGCACACTCTCTTTCTTTCTCTCTCTCTCTCAAAAATAAAAATATTTTTTCAAAGACAAATGTGGAGCTGGGTGTTAATCCCAGCACATAGGAGACAGAGGTAAAGGATCGCCATGAGTTTGAGGCCAGCCTGGGACTAAGTAGCGAATTCCAGATTTGCCTGGACTCCATCAAGACCTTATCTTGAAAAAACAAAGAATGTGAAAAGGACCAGGCAATATATTTGCTTTCACAGAAATTAGTATTAAATGCAGAGGCATTGTAGATGTTTAAACTTTGAAATGTGTTGATGCTTAATTGCACTTGCAATTTCTGCGAAACACACCACAGCTCAGCTCAGTGGTTTCAAGCAAGCTTCATCTATAACCATTACCACATCTGCACAGCAGCTGGGTCTTAGCTCACCCTGGGAAGCCTGACAGGGGGCTGAGCTACATACTCTGCCGCTTAGGAGGAGCTGTGAAGTCAGATGTCAAAAGTTACCAGCAAAGAGGGCAGTGAGACCCTGGGATCAAGTGTCCCCAGGGCTGGGGTATAGCTCAGAGTTTACGTGGTATGTCTAGTGTCCATGATAACAATAATCATAATAACACACCCTACTTATCACCATTCTAAATGCATTATTATTCATTCAGTACCTCAACACATCTGCTCTTCTTTCGTTTGTTTTTTTGTTTTGTTTTTCCTGGTAGGTTCTCACTGTAGCCCAGGCTGACCTGGAATGCACTATGTAGTCTCAGGGTGGCCTCGAGCTCTCGGTGATCCTCTACCTCTGCCTCTCAAGTGCTGGGATTAAAGGTGTGTGCCATCACGCCCGGCTAAATTGCTTTAAGAAAAAATAGTGGATGTAACGCAAGCACGCATGCTAATTAAAGAAAATCCTGAGAGAGAGAATTTATTTGCAAAGCTCGGTTGTACCATCCTTTGAACCCTCTGCTAGAAGAGACATTTCCTTAAAATTCCACAGAGACAATAGAATACCATGATACCTTAAGCTCAGCAAGAAAGGGCTGGTTTCACAGGATGACCACTGGCCAGCTCCTGGAGGGGCTGTGGAAAGAAGGT
>PVHP010019276.1:0-32049 GCA_004024765.1 Zapus hudsonius
ACACCCGTGCTTTCCCTTGGAAGCTTCCTGCAGGAGTGCGAGGACTCCTCAAGAAAGTTGGGCTGTTTAGCCTAGACTTGAGTTTTGTCTGAGGCTGGCTGGGAAAGCAGACAGAAGAAGTGGGACCTAGTGCCCCATGAGGCTCAGCCTCACGGTGAAGATTCCAGTGCTGTCTCTGTATCAGCCTCATAAGGATGTGCCCGGCTCCTTGCACAGTGTTAAGCTTTATGTGACTATACAACACACAAAATGGATTTCCTAGAAAGCCCACACATATATGCATCTTTTATGTTTTCCTCTGAAATGAGATGCTCAGTGACCTTTGCATGCTGATGGTTATGTTGCAGAGGTCTTCTAGATAGAACACACACACACACACACACACACACACACACACACACACACACTGCCCTAGCAATAGCATTAAGAATCTTTCTAAAGCTCTTCAGACACTTGGCCAAATGAATGTTACGCTGTAGTCATGACTTCAGAAATAATCTTGAACTCTTCTATTCATTTGTTATTTGTGCCTAGAGGCAAATCGACCTCTAAAACTTGAATGTGAGTGTTGGGTGAATAAAAAAATCTCTTGGTTATGAGCAAGAAGGAGGTGTTGTGATATTTGGCCTAGCCATTTTCTAGGATCCTGGCAATGGCATCTCATATTCCTGAAAGTCACCCCCTTTGCGGAGACACCCCCTACCTGCCAGCTGACTTCCTCTGACAGGTGGCTGCTCTGGACCAGAGGGAAGGAAGTGCCTCAGAAAACCCTATAGTCCAAAGGGAGAGCCCATTTGCCTTATCTTTGCTACTCCTATTAGCAAGTTAAAGCTCCATCTCTGGAACATTTATTCTTCCTCTCTCCTCTCAGGCTTATCTGCCCATGGAGCACTGTGTGAATAATCTAATTTGTGAGTAGTCATGCCCTTGAGGGTCAGAAGTCTATTTTTTTTTTCATCAAGGATTAAGAAAGGGTCAGGTTGCTCTTACACAGCTTAAGTCTAAATGATTCCCAGGTAAAAAGGTTTACTGTAACGTCTAGAAAAACTTTGACTTGAACACAGATTGACTTAAGGTCCATCAGTTTGGGTAAGCCAGGTGACTCTGAGTAAGTCTACTAAGGTCAGAGACCGCCTGTGGGGTCAACCTGCTGTATGAGTCTCACACACAATACCTCTTGTCATAGTAGCTTGACTCCCAGAAGCAAATACAGGCTGAACCTCCCAAATCCAAAATAAATAAATAAATAAATAAATAAATAATAAATAAATAAATAATAAATAAATAAATAAATAAAATAAATAATAAAAATCTAAACTCTAAAATAACTTTTTAAAAACTTGGTGTGTGTGTGTGTGTGTGTGTGTGTGTGTGTGTGTGTGTGTGCGTGTGTAAATACCATGGCACTCATAAGAAGATCAGAGAACAATCTCGGGTTGGTCCTCTCCTACTTTGTTTGAGAGCCAAGTCTGTCTTACTGGGTTTTTTGCTGCCGTGAAGGGGACCGACTGGTTCAGCAGTCCAGTAGCTTCTGGATTCTGGATTCTCAGCTTGGCTTCCCATTGCCATAGACACACGGATCAGAGAGGCATGTGCCACTGTGGGTGCAGCTGTACATGGATGCTGGAGATTTGAGCTCTCATAGGCTGTGCAACGAGCATTTTAACCACTGAGCCATCTCTCCCATTCCCCCAAATCAAAACTTTTGGGGTATTGATACCACACCAACAAGTGGAAAATTCCACCACACCAAACTTTGTTTCACGCACCAAATTATTCAAAATGTTGTAGAAAATCAATTTCAGGCTACTCAGGTGTATGGGAAAAAGCATTGATGTGTGTAGATTTATGTCATGCACCAAGGGATCTTGTTTTCTACTTAGAACTACTTCAAAAGTCAAAATCTGAAACACTTTCAGTCTCAAGCATTTTGGATCGAGAATACTTCATCTACACTCAATTCTGAGTCAAAAAATCCAAGTCCATGGGAAAGGAGATTTGATCATTCCTCCCTCCATCATTCACTACTAAATTCTTCAGGAGATAATTATTGTGTATCTAGTCAGTTTTATATGCTGTGCTATATACTTTCTACCACCCCAAACCTGCCAATGAGGTATGAGACCTGTGACGTACCTTAAGAAGCCCTCTTCTGATCCTGTTTCCCTCTCTAGCTGACTTCACTGCTCCTTCTCTATTTGTCCTTGATGCTTGAGCCATTCAGAGTAAGTTTAAATTTTTTAGATATTACTCTCTCTCTCTCTCTCTCTTTCTTTTGTGTTTGTGTATGTGTGCGAGTACACCTGCCACAGAGAGGTCAGAGGTCAACCTTGGTGTCACCAGAGTGACTGGTCCAGGAGCTTTGTGTCTGTTTCCTAGCTCACCGTAGGCATGTTGGGATTGTAGACACACTACTCTGTCTGACTTTCTGTGGGTTCTGGGGATCTGAACTCAGGTACTCATGCTTGATAGCAAGTGCTTTATCCACTGAGCCATCTCCCCAGACCCAGACTTTCTCTTCACACCAGGCTTTGTCAACAGTCTTGGCATCTGCGATTGGCCCTCACCTTTCAGTTCTTAGGCCCTCGGGTCTGCAGTGCAGTAGAGGACACCCTCCCACCATGGTATTCATCATTCTTTATTGTATTTGTTTATAGTCATTCATCTCTGTGACATTGTAAGAGCTTAGTGCCAGGTTTCTCATCCACTGCTCTATTTTCGGGTTTTAGCAGGTGTAATATATCTAGTATTTTGTCAAAGCTCTTAGCATATTTTTTTGAATAAATGAGCGAATGAACCACCTCAAAAAAAGACAATGGAAGGAAGGTTTCATATTTAAAGAACCTCAGCATTCTCCTGGTGCACTTAAGTTTTCTTCCCAAGTGGCCCTCCACTGAAGGCTTGCCTCTTCTGACTAATTCTGCTTGATGAATCTCAACCCATAACTGATCACACCCTTACTTTGTCCCCCACTCCCTAGCACTTTTACAGCCTGTTCTTGCTTTTTGTTTTCCAGATGTTTCCTAGGGCCCGGCTCATCTCTCCAAACTGGTATTCTCCATAATTCCTAGCATAAGCCTGCAATTAGCTGATGCTTGATTCATTGAACAGCAGACGTTTGAACAGGGAGTTTCATGATCACAGTCATTCAGGGAGCTGATTCTGGTTTGTGGGGGCTGGGTGGCTTGGATAAGCCAGACCTAAGAGGACTTTAATAATGACTTGGGATCTAAAAGCAGACTTATCCTTTCTTTCTCCTCCCCTCCCCCGGCCCCTCCCTCATGTCATAACACTAAGTGTTCTCCTTGGGAACACAGAGAATGTTTGTTCCATGCTCAGAACTTCCCCTCCACCCAATTCCACCCCCACATTTGTTTTACTTGCCTAGGTTGTGATTGTGCCTTGCTGTTTCAATTAAAATGTCCTTTGAAGAAAGCGATTGCGTTTCACTTTGTATTTTCCTCCTCCCGCCCTGACACTTCCTGTCCTGATGCCTTGAAGATAATAACTGCTCAATGAACTCTAAGGAAGATCAGCATTTATTATACGCACAGCACTGGATGAAGAAGACATATGGTGGGAAGGGGTGCAAGGTAGAATGAGGTGTCTTTCCAAAAGCAAAAGAGAATGCTTAGTGAGGGATTTGTATCTGATCATCGTACACACAGGTGGATTTCTAAGTAAGCACTGTTCAAGAACATCCGAGTGGGGTTCGGAGGAAGAAGCACTCTGATGGATAGAAGGATGACTTCCTTCTGGAGAGCTTGGGGAGGACTCAGAGAAGGGCGCATTTGACCTCAAGTTAGAGCAATAGAGACTCCCTTGGGTTGGGACAGAAAAGAAGGGGATCTGGCCCTTCCTTGTTGCTCGGTCAAAACAACCAACCAGAAGCAGATTCTGGTAGGAAAAGATTGATTTCAGGCTCATAAGTTCAAGAGGAAGTTTTATCACTGTGCGATAGCAGGGTAGAGCTGAGGCTGGGCGACACATCTTCCTACAGCAGATCTCAGGAAACAGCAAGGGAGAGAGAGAGAGAGGGAGAGAGTTAGCTCTCACAAGGGAGGGCTTGGCATCTTTCCCCTCCTCCAGCAAGGCTCCGTCTCCCAAATTGCCATCAGCTGGGGATCAAGTAGAAGGCATGAGGCTGTGGGGGACATTTAACACTTCAGTTACCACAGGGGCCAAGGCACAGAATCCCCGGATGGTTTAGGACTGCAGTGAATGGTCATGGGTGATCTGATGGCATTTGCCTCACATAGCAGACAGAACCTAGCTTTGGGAGGCCAAGTAGGGGTTGCATGGTGCGTGAGCATCTGGACTTCCCGTCAGTGGCAAGTGTTCTAGAAAGAGATTGCCAGTGTGGTTGAGCACAGTCCTTTGTCTAGCTAGAGGGGATAATGAATTAAAGTGGTGAGAACCCAGAAGCAGGGAGATACTGATGGTGAGGGCCTGGAACACATTAAAAGATGAAAGTGAAATTCACTGTGGAGCTGGAAATGAGAGGACTCCCAAGGGTGCAGGTAGATGGGAGACACAGGAAGAAGGCAAAGGAAGCTTTTAAAGTTTGAGTTTACATGGCTTTATTTCTGGGATTTCTGTTCTATTCCCTTGGCTTGTGTGCTTGTCCTCACGCCAGTATTATACGGTATTATGCTGTTTTGCTTACTATGGCTCTGTAGTATGCTTTGAGATTAGAGATTATGATATCATCAACTGTGTTCTTTTTCCCCAAGATTACTTTGGGTCTTTGGGGTCTTTTGCCATTCTAGATGAATTTCAGGATTGTTATTTTCTAGTTCTGTGAAGAATGTCCTTGGAATTGTGACGGGAGTTACATGGAATCTGTAGATAAGTGTGTGCTGTATACACACATGGAAATAACACATTGAGCTCTACCAGTATGTACAATTTATCTGTTACAATAGAAATGAAATAATGGATTAAGTTTTAACTTATGTGAAGGTGGATGACGGTGACGTAAGGTGACCTCAGGGCACTGCAGGCATTCGTGGTACATATGGTCTGTGAAGTATTTAAGACAGAAGAAGAGTGAGGAAACTGAGTCCTGGGAACCTTAGGAATATGCCTCGAAGGCTTTGAGGAGCAGTTTAGTGTTTGATAAAGAACCCAGGCTAGGTCAGGACAATGTGATCTCAGGAGGTATACTAAGAGCCCTTGCAAGGAAAACTCATGCAGTTTAACCAGAAACAGGACTTCCCTGCCCACTGTCACAGTTTTTGATTTCCCCTTGGAGTTGTTTGGACCAGAGGGATGCCCTGGAGTTTGGGAATGGGAGTGTGAGCTTGGGCCCTCCAGCTGTGTGTCACTGGCAGGTTGATACTGGGTAAGTGACTTCTTAGACTTCAGTTTTCCCACTTGTAAAATGAGGGAGTCAGGCCATAAATTCAAAGTTTCTTTCTAGTATTGTTCTCTGATTTGTAAATGCAGCATCTAGAATTTCAGCATGCTTGGGGAGTTAGGCCAAAGCCCACCCATATCAGAAGCCCATAATGTTCACTCTTCCTTACACAATCCTGCCCACATTTTGAGAAGGTTCATATATCATTACTAATGTATATCTGCCCTGGGGTTAGTTATATGTGGTTTGTTTTCAAGACATAAATTTAAATTGATCACTCTTTGATGACCATTTTTCTAGCCATTTACACTTTACTTTTAAAAAAAATTCAAAGAGTACCTTTTCATTAGAATCGCAAAATTAAATTATGAGAAGAAAGTGGCAGACCCTTTCTGTGGTCAGCAAGGAGGCAGGCCAGCCCACTTCCGTTCTGTAATCTCTTGACCTTCCTAAGGGTGCGGCTGCTCAGTAATGGCCTGGATTCTTTTTTTTTCTCTCCTAAAAATATAAATAAATAAAATGTGCTATTTATCAAAAGCAGCCAAAAATGGGACAAAAAAATAGGAAAAGAAAACGAGCACCCCAGGGTGTATCTTGAACATGCTGATTATGTGTGAAATTGTTAGTAATGAATGCGGGCTCTTCCTCCCCACCCCCTTCATTTCTAAGCCCTAAAGAAAAAAAGAATGGGTCTGGGAGGGCACTGCCTATTCATTCCTGAGCAGACCTTTACAAAAGGTGCATACTGTTCATAGGCCTGCTATTTCTTGATAATTTTGTTTTAAGCCCCAGATGACCTTTCAAACTAAAAGTTAACGGTCCCCAAAGAGCCTGAGACACCTTCTCTGAGAATTTTCTTTTTTGTCTAAGTGATGGTAAGCGAGATACATGACATTCAGAAAGGCTCCTTAGAGAGACGAGATGGCCCATATTCCAGGGTGGTGTTTTTGAGAAGCAGGATTCTCTTCAGGAGGTCACAAACACTTCAGGGACAGTTTTCCAAGAACCAAGAACGGCTCTGAGCTGGCCTCTCAATAGGGCCTCAGCTTCAACGTGAGAATCAGAGTCCCCAGGCTTCTGAAAAGTCCTCTTGTTCCAGCTTCCAGCCTCTCAGTCATCATTAGAATTCTCCAGCCATGAATCCTCTATTGTCTGCAGGAGCCCCGGATCCCCCACACCAGGCCGAGGAAGGAATGTGAGCCTCCTAGGTCTGGCTCTTAGCACAACCTTATCCCGCAGGTCACAAAGCCCCATTTATACACAGCTCCTGAGTTTTATCATAACTCTTTATCGACTCAACCCCATATATCCTCCAGGGGAGTCGGGAGACGTTCGGTAATGAAGTCCATTTATCCTCATTTTCTCAATTGGCACACTTAAAGTTCCAATATTTATGTCCACACTGGCCTAATTTTGGATGTCACAGATAGTCTGCTAGACAAGGAACATAGCCCAAGGAGCATCGACCCACGTGGAAGAGTTCACTAGAGGCTGAGACACGACATGGCTCGTCATAGTACCAATCATTGTATCACAGGGAGTAGCTTTCAGCAGCTCAGTGGAAAAATAACAGTAAACCTTGCCATGGTTGATGAAATGCATTCAGTGTGCCAGCAATATCCCAGATTCTCACACCTTACAAAGTAGGGATTATCCACTCTTTATTGATTGGGAAGGGAAGGCTCAGGGAGATTAATTAGCTTGTTTATAAGCACTGAGGGGCTGAGCTGAGACTCAAACCCAGGTCTCTCACTGCAAAGATCATGACATTTCTACCTCTTCACACAGATCCATTTTGTGAGTATTTAAAATGAATAAACAGACTTATGTCCCATCACACGTACATTAGGAATAAGAACTGGGGGGGGGCTGTGGAAATGCGTCGGTCTTCTGAGGAATGAGATCCACTGTGATAACCATTAATTAGTACAGTATCAGCAGAGCCAGAATTTTAAGCATATATTTCACCTATCAATAGGTGGCAGTATTCACCTAAATCTCTAGGTGAAGAGCAGTTAGGCCAGGTTGCTTCTCCATATACACCATCCCAAGGCCATCTATGTTTGTGATGTACTAGATTTAGTTGTAATGAACACCGTGTACAGTATATGGGACACTAACTGGGGTCCAAGCAGACCACTGTACTTAGATTGGGAGATTTAGTGTGGCTTTGGTAGAGAGAGGACTGTGGTCTTTCAGAGAGATGTGGGATGATTCCCCTCTTCATTTATGTACACTACTCCTTTTTGGCTTTTCTCCCGTGAGACCTTTTGTTGGCTATTCAAAGTCAAAGGTGATTTTTGTATCATTGCTACTATTAAGAATGTGGTACTGAATTCTTGGTTTATGAAATGGTCAGTGCCCTACGATTTCATAATTCCTAAGGTATAATTCCTAAGGTTACTCAGGTTAAGACAATAAAGCAAGAGCAGGCTGCTCAGTGGGTGTGGATGTCTATGAACTCCTATGCACACTGGTGCCCATAAGGCCAGACGACCCTCACCAGCAAGCATGAAGCCAGCCCAAAGGACAAGGGCATGGCCAAGCTGATGAGTCAAAACATAGGATCAGTAACTGCTGCTTTAGACAGACCCATCCTCCTCTTCAACAAGAAAATATTATTGCCAAAAAGTATAGGTAGATGAGGCTGGACAGACAGCTCACCGGTTAAGTTCATTGCCTGCCTGCCTGCTCAAGCACGAGGGTCCATGATGGCCTGAGGATTCCAGAGTTTGAATCTCCAGAGCAGATACACACAGCTGGGTGTTGTCACATGTGACTGTGACCCCATTCCCACAGGGGGGCAGAGACCCAAGAATCATGGATTACCTGAATATATGGAGTTCCATACATACTATATCATACACATACACCATGTTATGCACACACTATATACATACATATATATATGTATATATATGTATATATATATGTATATATAGGTCCAGAGTCGAATGCCAACTTTTATTTTACTTTCTGGCTGACACCATGGGTCTGCTTTAGTAGAACTTCATTTTATAATCAAGAAAACAGGTATCACAGTAGACTAAAGGGTGAAAGAAAATGACACAAAACTTTTATATATCAATCTTTGTACTGGTTTCTCCTATTTGGAGTACTCAGAATTAATTATTTTCAATGATGGATAACCCAGAAGCACTCAGAAATCAGACATGTCCTAACTTTCAGAATCAAGGCATGGACTCACGTCAGATTCTCCTAGAAAAGTTCCCATTGGCTGGTGTACTCAGGACAGTTTTCCGATATGATACATAAGGTGACTTCTCTTGTATGTCCCCAAGTGAATGACTTTCCATTTCTCACTGTGGTATCTGAGATTAGGTTAGCACTCTTAGCTCCTGGCTCCCTTCATCAGACATCCTTGGGGTCTGTATGCTTTGTGTTCTGGATTGGAACTTCTGTGAGGGCAGGACTCAGTCATGATTAACCTTTCACCTCTGCTACTCTGTGCCTGGTAGATGACCTGCAATATTGAGTGGAACTAAAGAGAACTCAGAAACATAGATTTTACAAAGAAAAACAATGCAGTTTGGATGCTGGATACAATGCCTGGGTGGTCACATTTATGATTTTTCATGTGGTTTTTCCTTTCTGACAGCATTCGTGAATGTGGGCATATCAGGCCAAAGCTCATCACCACCTTCCACCCAGAACTAATAATTAACTAGTTTTATATATTTAGCAAGGTCACTTTATTTTGTAGAATGCCTTGGTCATATGGGGTTCAATGCAGAGGCTGGCACAAGGGGCTGCCAGGATGTGACTGATGGGTGAAGTCCTTTCCATTTCCAACACTACTACAGCCTGCCTTGTGCAGTGAGAAGGATGCTGTTCAATGCAGTTTCCCAGTGTCCGCTGCTTCCCATATTAGAGCATAACTAAGCACAGGACATTCAGTTTCAAAATCCACAAAATTACATCCAAGCCATTGGGCATATCAGGAGATGTGACCATGCCCTGGGAATGAATATCACAGGTAGAATAAAGTTGGAGATTCAACAGAGTAGCTGTAGGTTGTCTGAGGGCATGTGTTTGGCCATTCAGGAACATATCCGGAAGGAAATTGTTGTATTGCCCACCTCATTCCCCGCCTCTTCCCAGGCAAGATGATAAACCTGATATTGCTAGACACAGAAAGACAGCCAGAACAAGAAACCAGGAAGAAAGAGCTTTATCTTCTTATTCCTAGAATTGTGGGAGGGGGTCTCTCTCCTCTTGCCACTCCAATCTGTCAGTCTTAAGAAAGAAAGTCACTATGACAAGAGATGCAGTTTGAATATGCAGTGGTTGTCTCTCTGTTCTTGTGTGAGTTCACTAAGTATGATCTGTTCCAAATCCATCCACTTTTCTTTGAATTTCATTATATCATTTTTCCTAATTCCTGAGTAGAATTCCATAGTGTATATGTACCACATTTTCGATATCCATTCATCTAGCGATGGGTATTTAGGTTGGTTCCAATTCCTAGCTATTATGAATTGAGCCGCTAGAAACATGGTTGTGCAGATGTCTCTGTGCTGAAACGAGGAGCCTTGAGGATATATGCCCAGTTAAGGGATAGCTGGGTCAACTGGTAGTTCTATATCCATCGTGTTCAGAAGCCTCCACACTGCTCTCTATAGGGATTATACAAGTTTGTGATCCCACCAGCAGTGAAGGAGGGTTCCTTTTTCCCCACATCCTCACCAACATTTGTTGTTGGTAGATTTTTTAAATGATTACCAGTCTCATTGGCGTGAGGTGGAATCTAATTGTTGTTTTGATTTGCATTTCCCTAATGTTTTAATCAGGTTAAACTGAACTGTATGTAAATATGACTAGTGACTCAGGTGAAAGGCAAAGGGGACAGAAGGTAATGGAGGCAGGTGTGGAAAAAACAGAGGGGGAAGATGTATACACACCTAAAGTAGCAATAATCTGACTCCATAGAATCCTATCTCCTGTACAACAAGTTCTGGAGGTAGATAGGGCCCCAAAGGGGGGAGGGTGTGAAAGCCTACCAATGGTACAAAGGATGCTGACCTTTGGCTCCCTGACCCAGTAAGTAGTTACCTCCCACAATGAGCTGTTGATCAGAGTGACCCACATGTCCCTAAAAAAAAAGACAAACTTTTGTCACAGCCTTGAATACCCACCTTAGGCAAAAGATAAGACTCTACTGCTGAAGATTCTATAGAACGATATCACAAAACAATGAGAGACCCTGCTGAATCCAAAAACGAAATCAGCTCCCAGATGGACAGCTTGGGTAATGCCGGAAGGTTTTGCATGAGCTTCCAGGGGAACCAGACCAACGATATCCTGAACGAGCAGGAGGCATCTTCAAGTTACACCGACCAATGGCCTGAGAGTGCAGAACACACTGCTATATGGCACAGACAAGCAAGTCAAGAAGTGCCCATCTGTGCAATAGTGGCGCCCAACCTAGGTGGGTAATCAACAACTGGCTAATTGGCTATGAGATCCGCTCAGAGGCAGGGAACCCTTGACTGGTAAGGGGACCCAGGGCCACCCTGAATGGGGACCAAGAACCCCATCTATGTGGGAAAGTCCTCACCAACCATAGGTCCTCAGAAAGGCTACACCCACCAAACGTTCACCAACCTAGCAATATTTGTCTCAATTGACTAATAATAATCTCACTGTCTGCTGGAGACTCTGTATTTTTCAGAAAGCAACGAGAACCGGGGACAACTGACCTCCACCAAAGGAACATGACTTTACGGGGGACACCAAAGCAGGAGACGATTCACCTGAAACTCACTATTTAGAGCCCTAACGCCTAAGGAAGTGAGATGGCAAGCAAAAGAGCTATTCCCACAGCAAGGCAGATAACCTGGGGAAGGATGATAGAGAGAGGCACCAAGGGTGCCCAAAATTGTCCAAAATACAAATCTACAGACTCTTAAAAACCTAATAACTATGCAAAATATAAACTCATCCACTATGACTGTGGAAGAGGGGGCGGAAAGAATGTAAAAGTCATGGGGGGGAGAATAATTAATGCATAAGAGGGAATGTCATCATGGATTCAATGGTTTTATCTAAGAACCTATGATACTGAGATACTGTTGTGTTAAAATATGTAATTTTAAGCCAAAACAAACGTTAAAAAAAGAGATGAAGGTTTAGTTTCTGGCCCTCCAATAAACATTTCCAAATAGGTTTCTATAGCCTTTCCTAACATCCAAGCAAAGAAATAAATAAACTTTAACACCATGGTGGGATTCACACCTTCTCTAAGATGAAAGTGGAAGGCCAGAAGTTCTCCTTTCCACAGAAGGGTCTAAGCAGACTGGTTTGCAGTATCTCTTGAGAGGAACTGGAATCTTCTGGAAGATTCTCCTTCCTCCTTCTCTATCTTCTCTGGGAGCTCAGCCACCTGGGGCTGCACAAGCCTCTCTAAGTGCCATAGAGGCCAAAGCATCTGCTCTTGCTAGTCTCCTCCATCTCTTCCTCCTTCTTCTTTTTTCTTTTTCTTTTCTTTTTGAACGTATTTAATTGTTTTCTCTCCACTAGGAGAGAGGATCACTCTACATGATCTCAAGGCCACTTTCACGGCTCACATTGCTTGAAACTTAGAGCAGTTGGAGTACTCAGCCTAGAGATGAGAAACTCTGCCCTAAAATCTTTATTTCTGCTCAGCCACTCTCGGTGTGTATTGATGCGCTCCAACACCTCACAGCCTATTGGAGTGACTATTCTTCCCCACAGCACACAGTGTTCTTCCTCAGGGATGTTTGCTTACAAACCCCAACACATGTGGCTGCGCCTCACATGAATACAACCCCATATGCCTTCATGCTGCCCTTGGTAAAGCCCAGCAAGATTCTCTGATGGAACTGGTACCTACAGCAACACAGCTTCTGATCCTTGGGTGATGCCTGGGGGTGGTGATTTGCACAGAGATGCTGGGTGGTTTCTGATGATCAGTCAATACACAGAGAAAACACCTCTTTTGACCAGCTTTATTATTATTTTTCTAGAGTGTCAATCGAAATTGGGTTTCACAAACTCTTCCAGGTATATTTATGTTTGGCACTTGAGTTCTGGGCTTACGTTGAATTGTAGAAACTGAAGTTCAAATTTAAGAAAGATCTTCTAGCCCTTGGTGAACTGCTAAGTAAATAAACCTTTAAAGAGGCCAAAGAGGCCCCCTCTCTCTGCCAGTCCTTTCTCATTCACTGAATAGCCTAAACACTTCTCAGCTAATATTTGAGTGGCTGGCTGGTGTCCCACCTCCTGACAGATTGCTCACCTTCTAACCCTTACAAGAAATGCCTCATCTATTTGACAAATGGGAAAGTCACCTCCATTGGTCACCCCAGCTTCCTGGCCTCAATTCTTAGTGCAAGAGAGAATCCTTTGCGAATTGTCCAAGTGAGAATTCAGACTACTATGGGAAGGAAATGAAGGAGGAGGAGTGAGGAAATGACTGTGTTTGCATGTTTCAAACATGGTAATAGAGTCCCTCTCCTTATGAGAGAAGCCAACCATTAATAAGGGAAGTCACCCTTTCAGTTATATACTGGGCGCCAGTTAAGATCGCTGTTTGCTGAAAGGAAAACCTCCCCTGTTCTCAAAAGGCCGGCTCAGGTGTGCTGTTCAAATGTCAGGGGCATTTGACCTCAGCACAGAGACAAAGAGGTGTTTAATGAATTGGAGAAGCAAAAAATTTAAAAAAGGGGGGCAAATACAAAAGAAAGTTAAAGGAGTTATAACCATGCAGTCAGTGTAAGAAAGTTTTAAAAATCTATGTAAGGTTTGGTGTCTTCAGCATTATTCCAGAGTAACCCACAGACATTGACTTTGCCTTTTCATGGCTGGTGTAGTTCTGTCTCCAAGCTCCTTCCTTCACTCTGTCCCTGACTCTAACTCCCCCTTGAGGGTGGACACTGGAGGGTCTGAATAGGTATGGGCACAGCTTGGAACGCTTTGCTCATGGATCAGTAGAGTTTTTTTTTTTCCAGAACCTTGTATGCCCCGTACTTAGTGTAATTCTTTGGCATGGGCAGATGCATAGGCACTCCTTGCCAGGTGTCATGGTTTGATCCAGGTGTCCCCCACAAACAAATGAATGTGTTCTGATAGATCTATCCTCAGCTGATGGCAATTCGGGAATTAGAACCTCACTAGAGCTGTGTTGTTGGGGCAGGCTTACGGGGGTTATAAGCCAGCTTACCCTTGCCAGTATTTGGCACACCTTCCTGCCGCTGTTTGCAGTGCTGTGGCAGAGGTGATGTCCACCCGTCTGCTTGTGCTATCATCTTCCCTACCAGGATGGAGTCTCCCCTTGAGTCCGTAAGCCAAATAAACCCATTCCTCCACAAGCCACTTTTGTTTGGGTTCTTTCTGTGCAGCAACTAGAATGCTGACCGCAACACCAGGGAACAAAGCCTTCTGGAGAATCATGGCTCATTCACTCTATTCATCATTTGGAGGGAAAATCCAAACCATGCCTCAAGGAGGATTCAAGTGACGGGGCAGCTTCCTTGACATTGCCTTTGAGCTGCTTTTTTTTTTTTTCTCCTCTTGCTTTAAAGGGAAGTCATGGGCCCTTGCCTGGTCCTCAGATCTCCAATGCTCAACTCAACCTATCAAATAAAAGCCATCCACCCATCTCATGGTTTCTTCACTGTTTCACCTCCAATGACAAGGAGAGGTATGGATAATGTGATATTTGGAACCCCAGAGTACATCCACTTCTCAGAGCAAAACAAAATGAATAAAGGAACTAAGCCTATAATACCATATTCACCATCTCCCCCAGATTTGTGAGGGAGAAAAGCAGGCCTTCAGGCACAGTTACACATCACCCACCAAAGACTCAGTGCAGTGTGGCTCATGGGCAAGAGAAATGACTTAGCTTAACTGACTGAAGTAAAACCAAATTGGCTGAGGAGAGCTGCATGGAGCCCAGTGAACCTCATTCTCACTTGAACAAGAAGGGCTTATTTTAAGCTTAGCAGTATTGGGTGTTGGAACATGAGGGGCCAAGCCTGAGAGCATCAGGTGTCTTACAAGAACCTCAGCATTATAGTAAAATGGTTTTTAGATCTATTTGAAGAGGAAAAAAAAACCTTGGTTAATCTAAAATTATTACTTTTTTCTTTCTTCTAAATTCTTTTCTCTGTTGCTTTTCATCTAAAAGACCTTGAGGTTCAAGATGCTAGAACATTCTGGAGAAAGGCTTCTGTGGGGTATTTATTGTAAGAAAAAGGATGGGACACCCCAAAACAAATTATCAGTCAGAGGTAGAAGTGATTAAGAGACTCGGGTTTGCTATTATTTTCTTGCTGTGAATCTTTGACAAGTCATTTGATCCAAGTCTTAATTTTCCTGTTTTTTAAATTTTTTATTTATTCATTTTCAAGGAGAGAGAGAGCAAGAGAGAGAGAAAGCAAGAGAGAGAGAGAGAGAGAGAGAGAGAGAGAGAGAGAGAGAGAGAGAGAGAGAGCATACCAGGGCCACCACCTTGTGGGTCTGGCTTATATGAGTACTGGGAAATTGAACCTGGAGACTTAGGCACTAGAGGCAAGTGCCTTAAACACTGAACAATCTCCCCAGCCCTAACTTTCCTGTTAAGATGGAGCTCATTGTTATTGCCTTGCAAAAGGCTTGAATAAACAAGACACAAGAGAACACATAGGAAAAGGTTCTCCACAAGATTCAACTCCAAATTGCAAAAGAAGTCACAGTCGGGTGTCAGTGCACATGCACCAGGGTGGCAAACACTAGGTGCTGGTGAGCACCTGAATGCACACAGATGTGGTGGGTGCCTGTGAAATGGGTCCTTATCACTTAATACTTCTACTTGGGGGTTTTACTCCATAGAAAAATAGACACCCACCAAAAATAATGATACAAGAATTTTGTAGCAGGCCTTAGTTTCACTATGCGTGTGTGTGTGGGGGGCATGCTGGTGGGTATGCATGTTCATGAGCAGGTTGGAATAAGACAAGTGAAAAAGCGAAGCAGAGAGCCTCCAGACTGGCATCCTTTATTTTTGGGGGCCTGGAATGACAGGTTCTTTAAAATGCATCATTCCTCCTGCACTCTAGTTATGTATAATTTGGTGAGTTAAACATGTGGCCAATGAGGGTAACACCCATGGACACGTGTTTTAAGTAAATCCAATGGGATTCAGCCTTTGGATTTTGATAAATCTTATGGGTTGAGTTATCTATATAATTGTTGAGCTCAAGGCAAAATGAAAATGTAAAAACTCAGGGAAAATGTGTTATTAGAGGTATTAAAATATAAAATCTTTGGGGGGATTGGAATGGTGTAGGGACTCATATAATAAACAAAACTAATAATGAATTAACACCATAAAACCCTAGTTATAACACAGTAAGTTCCTGAGGAAGCTGTGGGCACCACCTGGTACAAGGGGCCATGAATAGAATGGGAGGAAGCCTAACCTCAAGAATAATTGCTCAGGCCTACATCTCCCTGTCCCAGTTATTGGTTCCTTCCCACACTAAGCTGTTGATCAAAGAGACCCATGAGGTCCTCAAAACATGACAGACTTCTGTCAAAGCTCTTGAATACCAGCCCCAGGCCTAAGGTAAGGCCCTATACCTGAAGAAATCACAGAGTGTCATCAAACAACACTGAGAGATCCTGCTAGATCCAGAATGGTAACCAGCTCCCAGATGGTAGCAAGTGTAGCACTGGAAGGTGTTGCATGAGCTGCCAGGGGAAATTGGTCAATGATATTTGGAGAAAGCAGAGACCACTGATGTACAATATAGACAGTTGTCACAAGAATGCTGAAAACACAGCTGTATGGAAGAGACCAGCAAGTCAAGAAATGCTCATCTGTGCACTAAACCGAGGAGGGTTATCAATAGCTTACTGATTGGCTAAGAGATCTGCTTAGTGACAAGGAACCCTTAGCTGGAACTGGGATCCAAGGTATAATCCTAGGGGAAATTCCCAGTACCAGAGAGCTATAGAGAGGCTACACCCATTAGGAGCTAGCCAAAATAGCAATGCTGTTTCATTTAACCTATATTGATCTCACTCTCTAATGGAGATTCTGTTTGTATTTTTCAGAAGGCATTAAGAGAGCCGTGGACAACCTAATTCCACTAACAAGACACTGGATGATGGCTGACATCCTGTCAGGAGACAAACCACTCCTGACCTTCACACAGGGCCCAAATGAAACCTACAGAGAAAGTGACAAGATAAACAGGAGACCAATCACCACAGCAAGTCAGATAACCCATGAAAGGTCAATGGAGACAGACACCAATGATACCCAACACAATCCAGGGCAAAGATCCAGAGATACTTAAGATCACAGCAACAAAGCAGACTCAAAACTCACCCACCATGACTCCGTGAACTGAGTGAAAGAGGGGGCAGAAAGAATGTAAGAGTGGGAAGGGTACAGAGGGGAGGGAAACAGGGACACATTCACAAGATTTGCTCATACAATGTATATACTTATTCATAATAAAGATATTAAAAATAAACTTTAAAAAATATCCTATCATTCTACAATGTGATAGGGCTGATCGTTATAAAAGGAACAATGGAAACTTGCAAAAATATAACACTTTACTGTTAACTTTGTTTTGATGGCATCTCTCCTTGAGCCCAGGATGGCTTCAAGCTCACTGTATAGGCCAGGCTGGCTCAGATAGAACTCAATCCTCCTGCCTCAGGTTCTTGAATTCTGGGATTAGAGGTTTGTGCCACTATGTCTAGCTTCAAGTTTTCATATAATGCAATAAATAATAAGTTTACTAATATGATTCTGATTGATGGTAACAATTTTATGCTTGTTTTTTTTGGGGGGGGGAGTCAATATGTTAGGCTAGCAACATGCATGATTTTAGTAACTTCATTTTGAATTGATATAACTGAAAGCCACATCAGATATTAATTTGTCCCTGCCAAATTCAAGATCATAAAATATTTGGTAATTTCTAATTTCAGGAGAATTTTGGCAGAGAGATAGACACAGAGCTCAGAGGAGCAGGATGGACAATTTAGACATTAACCCAATTGAGAACCAAGCATCTAGGCTCATGCCTGCTAGGCTAATACTTGGAAGGCTGAGGTCGAAAGATGGTTGTGAGTTCAAGGCTACAGAGTGAGTTCCATGCTAGTCTGGTCTAGAGGAACAGTCTGCCTGAAATGTGAAATAGAAAGAAAAGAAGGCAAAAGAGAGAGGAAGAAAGAGAGAAAGAGAGAGAGATTTTGCTGGAGTGTGCAGATGTTCAGAGGCAAAACCCAAACAAGGGCTGGAGAGATGGCCAGACATCTCAGTTAAGGTGCTTACCTGTGAAGCCTAACAAACTGGTTCAATTCCCCATTATCCACGTAAGGCCAGATGCATAAAGTGGCACATGCCTTTGGAGTTTACTTGCAGTAGCCAGAGGCCCTGGTGTGCCTATATTCTCTTTCTCTCTCTACTCACAAATAAAATAAAATATTTTAAAAAGATTTAAAAACCCAAATAAAAGAACAATGAAAAGACCAAAAAGCCAAAACCAAAACTCAAAAAGTTCAGATTTTTACACTAAAGTTAAGCCAAGATGGAGTAGGAGATGTAAGTGTAATGTCTTTTCTGGAACTGTTAGGGTTTTACATTCCAGGGAAAAAAATGGAGAAAATCTTGAGTATAGTGGTCTGGTCCTAGACTTGAAGGAAAGACACAGGAGGGCTGGGAAGATGGTGGTTGAGTGCTTGCAAAGCCTGCCACCCTCACATTAATTCCCTACACTCCTGTAAAGCTGGATGTAAAAAGTGCCACAGGCATCTGGTCTTCATTTGTACCTCCAAGAGACCTGGGTGTGCCCCCCCCCACATGAGCAAATCAGTGAATAAGTCAATCAATAACTAACCGTGGAAGACAACCTTTAGGGTGTAGATTTTCTAGACTGTTCTTAGACTTGACTGGAAAGCACATCCATCATAGGAAACGGTGTTAATCTGGAGTTGATCAAAACGAATGCCTGCTCTATAAAAGAGCCTGTTCAAAGGATGGAAAGGCAAGCTGCATGGTGGGAAATTATTTCCAAACCACATATCTGATTAAAAGCAAGTCTATGGAATATGTAAAGGCTTCTCAAAACTCAACAATAAAAACCAAACTGCCCAGTTACAAAATGGGCAAAAGACATGGGGAGAAAGCTTTCTGGAGAGGATCTGCAGACAGCGCCCAGGAGAAGCTATTTGAAAGAGCACATGGCATTATGTTCAACATTGTGAACCATGAGAGATGCAAATTTAAGAACACAATGACATATGTCCTCAAAGCTAGCAGAATATTTCAGCAATTATACTTCCGCGCATTGATCCCAGAGAAATTAATAATTGTGTTTGTACAAAAACATTTACTCAAATGTTTAAAGAAGCATTATGCATTATAACCAAACCCTGGGCAAAAAAATCCAGTTCTTCAATAGCTGAGCGGTTAAGCTATGGTATATCCATATCATGGAATACTCAGTGAAAAAAATAAACAAATTGTGGATATGTACAACAGTCTATGAGAGGAAAAGGATCAATTCCAAGGTTACGTAATCTGTCATTCTACGTCTATGACATTTTTGAAGTGTAAAATCACAGACACAGAAAAGAGTGGTTGTTAAGATGAAGGAGGGCTTGACAGCTGGGGCTGGAGAGACAGAGCGATGGTTATGAAAGGGAAGCAGCGGTAGCTTTGCTGGGAGTGGAACAATGTGATCATGTCAGCATCAGTTACGATACTGTTACTGTAACATGTGAAGCTCTACCATTGAAGGACAATGAGAGATCCTGGGGTCAATGTCCCTAGATTAATTCTCACAACAGTGTATATGTGGCATTACAATTTTCTTCAAAATATAAAGGTTGATTAGAAAGTCAATCAGGGGTTGGAGAGATGGCTTAGCAGTTAAAGCATTTGCCTGCAAAGCAGAAGGACCTGAGTTCGATTCCCCAGTACTGACGTAAAGCCAGATGCACAAGGTGGCACATGTGTCTGGAGTTTATTTCCAGTGGCTGTAGGCCCCAGGGTGCCCATTCTCTCTCTCTCTCTCTCTCTCTCTCTCTCTCTCTCTCACTCTCTCTCTCATTCTCTCTCAAATAAATAAATGAAATATTTAATGAAAATATATGGAAGAGTCTGAAAATTTATAGAAATACTTATTTTTAAAAAGTCAATCAGCTAAGAATACATCCTGTTTTAATAGTCTGTGTTAACCTCCTTTTTGTATACTAAGGTTTCCTTGCTTTGCAGTGGAATGATATCCTCATAATCCCATCAGAAATTAAAAATATTTTCTAAGTAAAAAATAGAGTTGAGCTCTGGCAAGGGAAAAGCTGGGCTATAACACCCCAACAACACACCTCCTCAAGCAGGGCTCCACCTTCCAAACCACCACCAGCTGAGGGACAGCCACCCCAGGTTTAATTTCTAAGCCACCCACATAAGGTGGGCACAAAAAATGGTGCAAGTGTCTAGTGTTCATTTGCAGTGGCAGGAGACCCTGGTGTACCCATACACACATGTGAAAACAAGTAAATATAAATTTTACAAAAGAAGATGAGGGGCTGGGAGAGATCTCTGACAGTAAATTGTCTTGCAAGAAAGAGGGCCAGAGTTTGACCCCCAGAACCCACATTTTAAAAAAGCCTAGTGTGGTGGTGTGTGTGCTTGTAATTCTAGTATGGGGAGGGGGGTGGTAGAGACAGGCTGATCTCTGGGGTTCCCTGGCCAGCCATTCTAGTCTAAGTAGATGAGTTAGATGCCAGTGAGAGGCCCTATCTCCAGAAAGGTAGACAGAATCTGAGAAATGATACCTGTTGTAGTTCCCCTTGTGTTACTGGGACAACACTACTGACCAATAGTAACTGGTGGCTTACAGTCTCCAGGGGACATCTCAGCAGGGCAGAGAAAGGATTAGAACAGTGGCTAGATGTCATATCTTGCCACATCAGTTGGCAGAAGGCAGCAAATATGAGTTGAGCTCTGGCAAGGGAAAAGCTGGGCTATAACACCCCAACAACACACCTCCTCAAGCAGGGCTCCACCTTCCAAACCACCACCAGCTGAGGGACCGAGTGTTCAAAACACATGAGTCTATGTGCACATTCCATATTCTAACTATCATGACACCCAAGCTGATTTTTCTAGCTTCTACACACACACACACACACACACACACACACACACACACTCAAGAAAAGAAAATGGCATTGGAGTTTGACTTATATTTACATTCTAAAATTTCTTGAATAAGTTACTCAGTTTTCTGATTTGTAAAGTAGGGGTCATGATTCTCAAATGTAAAGTTATAAGAATTCATGTAGATCATGTATGATCCAGGGCCCAGCTTAAAGTAGTAAATTTATACTTGGCAATGGGTACCACCAGTGCCAAGATCACTGGAGAACCTCAGATATCTGATGACTGCACTTGTATTTGACTTAAGGATTGTTTTTTAAAATTTATGGTACTTCTAGGAATCCATCTCAAAGCCCATGCGTGCTAGGCAAGTGCTCTACCATTAAACCACACCCCCAAGTTCCTCTATGATTTATCGATCATGTGAAATCTGTTATGTCTCAGACTCTGTGACCTCACCAACCTTTGGGATTTGTTCCTTTTTGTCAGTTGTTTACTCTCATCCAAGATTCAAAGTAAACATCGTTGCCATCCCTGGACTCTGGTTTGGTGCTCATGTTCACCAGATAGGCTCACCTCAAATTCTTGATTCAGTTCCCATGTCTGAGTTTCACTGCTCTGTTGCTCCTATGAGCTGACTGGGTGAGGGAAGCTAGCTTGTTAATATTCTGCAGCCTTGTGGCCCAAGGGTTCCAGCTTTCCTATACCCACCCCTATTTCAAAGCAGCAGAGCCACCAGGGCACCCTTTGATGGGGCTCTGATTTGCAATTTTGAGAGATCCGTGTCCAAATGGCTCTTTGCTCCCCAAAGGCAGAGAAAGCCTCAGCTCAGGCCATTCCATTCTAGATTTCTGACCCCATGTCATTAAAATGGGATGGGTGAGCTGGTAAAATGGTTTTATAACATTTCAGATTAAATGGAGCATTATGATTGATTGGTCCCACACTATGACATGCACTGTGACACTCTGTGACCTCTGATGCCCAGAAAAATCCAATCCAATCTGGCGGTGTGCATGCTGCCAGAAAGGAGACAGACCAGGGTGTAACCCTGGCAGATTTAAGAGAGGCACAGATAGCAGCACATATCAGGTTCAGGGTCAACAACTCCAAATATCCCCTATTACAACAGTCCATAGGCCCTCTCTGCCTGCACTGTGGATACGGCCGCACCATGGAACCCTGTCCAGTAGAGTACACTAATGTTGGAGAAACCCACCTTCATAAAATAAAGCTTTGAGAGAACATAGCTTATATGAATAGCTCTTGTTCTCTCTCTCTCCATGGAGGATGAGGAAAATTTCATCAGAAGGCAGGCTCTTTTGATTTTAGTGGTCGCAATTCTTTTACAGTATTTATTCACATACATGGATTTCCTTTTCTTTTGTGTATGCATCTGTGTGGGGGGAGTGAACATGTGTGTGGGTGCTTGTACACATGTATGCACATACATGTGGAGGCCAGAGATTGACTTTGGGTGTCTTCCTCAGTAGCTGTCTTCCTTATTCTTTGAGACAGGGTCTCTCACTGAACCCAGAGTTCACCAATTTTGCTAGGCTAGCTAGCCAGTGAGCCTTAGGGATTCCCTGTCTTCACCTGCCCCATTTTGAGATGACAGATACACAACACCACACCTGGAATTTTTTTTTTTTTTGAGAGAGAGAGAGAGAGAGAGAGAGAGAGAGAGAGAGAGAGAGAGAGAGAGAGAGAGCTCTAGTCCAGGCTGACCTGGAATTCACTATGTAGTCTCAGGGTGGCCTTGAACTCACAGCAATCCTCCTATCTCTGCCTCCCGAGTGCTGGGATTAAAGGCATGCACCACCATGCCCGGCCTCACCTGGATTTTTTACATGGGTTCTGGAGGTCCAAACACAGGTGCTCGAGCTTATATGGGAAGCATCTGACCCACTAAACCATCTTCAAAGTCCTCATACGGATGAGTTTCTGAGGCTGGATTTGAGGATTCCTATTCTAAGGATTATGAAACTGATTTCTCAGTACAGAAGTACAGCTAGGAGAAGAACTTTCACCCTGATGAGCAGTCAGTCAATATCTGAGGACTCTATCCCACCACACTGCCAATTTCTGGCATCTGCGGGGTGAGGACTCTGTCTCCTTTGCTGGAGTAGTCATTTTCTCAAATGCATTGATCCTTGAACTTGTGTGTTTGACCTATTGATACTGACCTTGAGACTTTCAGTATGATTCATTTTCTTTTCTTTTTTTTTTAAATGCAATTTCCTGTGTCTAAGGGAGAGAAGAAAGGTTAAAAAATATCATTATAAAGGCTCCAAAGAATTTTGGGACATCAAATTGCTCTGACAAACCATTTTTATGAGTTAAGTGTAAAGGAAACAGAAACATACGGATTAAATTTCCCTTAAAATACACATGGGCTTAAAAATTAAGGGGGAAAGAAGGACTTGGCAACATGGGTTTTGGGCTTTGCCAAACCCCAACTCCTGAGGAATAACTTGAGATGCTTGACAAACCCAAAAAGCAACTGGCTTTGCCCCGTGCCCTCATCAGGCGACATCTAGAGTCCTGTGAGACTGGAACCTTGGTAACTGAAATATGCTAATTTGCAAACTTGTTCTCTAATTCTTCAAATGTCCCTGAACATTCCTCATTGATTAAATTCCTCCTGGAGGGCCCAGGCCCCCTCAGGTTTTCTTTGTAGTTGGACAAAATCACAGATGAGCAATATCATTTCTGTGCTACATGAGGGCTGCTTTCTCAAGACAAAAAATTCAGCAGTAAGTGCCTCACACCTGCCTTAAGAATTATAGAAACTAACAGGGTTTTGATTTGTAATATATCTGTAGATCACGAGTCTATACTCTTCACCAAATATTAAGAATTCAGAAGGGTCTGTTTGAGCTTATCTAAGAGCACCCATCCATCAATGCATCCATCTATCCATCCCTCCCTCCCTCCATCCATCATTTGCTTACTCCATAAATAAAAGTTTGTGAAGGTCAAGTGGTCTATTCCAACCACAACAGAGAAGAAAAGGAAAAGTAACTATCCCTCCCTGGGCTCACTGTATGTCAGATACCACACAAGCCCCACAGTGCATAGTATCTTTCTGAGTGTTTAAATCTTGAAGGTCAGCCCTATGATGTCTCAGTTTCGCAGACGTGGAGGGGCATGGGGGGTTTAATTTATGCAAAGATAGATCTAGGACTGAAATCCCAAAATACTCATGATACTGCCTTCAAGAACCTTCAAGTGTCCTTAGCAAGTTAGGCCACATTCAAAAGTAAACACAGTGACAAAAATCCCAGGCATTCAGAACACAGAATTCCAGTCTGCTGAGTTAGGAGAAGAGGTTTTCTGTAAGATTTTAGAGGATGGGTCAGACCTGAGCACCAGGGAAGGACCAGCATCCTTCCCGATGAGAAGTTCTGATAGGATAGTGGAGTGTGGAGAGGGAGTAGATAAAAGAAATCAGCCCATGAAACGACAAAAATGCTGCCAGGATGTAGGGATATTTCACCAAGCGCACCTTTGACCCTGATACCACCAAACGGCAAAGGAAACATCCTCTAAAACATTCCCATAAAGAGGGCAATTTCATCTGCTGTTGCTTAGAAAATGCTTGCTAGATAGGAGGGGGTCTCCTGTGACTTTCTCCCTTGGTTCTTCCTAGGGCCTCCTTGCTGGGTGATCATCTCTCAAAGGCTAAGGGATTCCATAGCATCAGGGCACATTTCTGCACAACAGGAACCCAACCTGTGTTAGCTGCCTACGAAATGAAGCCCATGTCAGGGCTGGAGGTCCAACTGTCTGTACCAGAGCAATTGAGACGGAGCAATTTTGGCTACATGTGATATTTACCTTATTGGCTGATTTTAGAACTTAACCTCCTATATAAATGTAAATCCAATCCATCTGCTTACTCTGTAAATGACCCCTTGAAATGAGAAGGGTCAACTTGTTAAAAATGCTCCAAGTAGATGCAGTTAAAAAGAAAAATCTATCCCAACAAAATGTCAATTGTGCATGAAAATATATGCAGATGCTAAAATTGTTACTAATGCGTGAACATATATTAACCTCTAAACATTTACAGAAGGAAATATTGTGCTTAAGAAAAAAAAATAACTGTTCACTTGTTTATGACAAACCAAGCATGGAGACTGTCGGCAGGTTTCAAAATGTCATTTATTAATAATAGCAGGGGGTGTCAAGATTTGAGGGTGGGAAAGTCAGTAAACAAGCAGTGAGGCTGAGAAGATTCGTCAAAAAAAAATACATGGAACTTGTAGGAATAAGAAACTGAAGAACTTTGAAGGTTCTCACATAGTTGAGTGACATAATAATATATAGCAGAAATATAGAACTATTCCTTCAATGTTTTTCTCTAAATGTGACAGCAAGACACTCATTTTAGAAGGTAAAGAACATGCAAGAAAAGAGAAAAAAATAAAATACTCCTAATCCTGTCACAGAGAGTGACGTTCTGTTCACACGCACTTTCTTCTGTAATGTATATAAATTTACAGGTCTACATGGTTTCATGCTCTGTGTCAATGGTTTTCAAACTTGCAAGTTTGAACGTTGTGTCTGGCACAGGGAAATACCTTTCAAGGGCTTGGATGTTTTATTCTGTGATGGAAAACACGTGTCCATGTACCTGGCTGTTAGAACTCACTGCTGTAGGCTGACCCTCAGAGTCTCTGACTTGGTGGGTCTAAGGTGGGGACTTAGAAACTGTCATCACCTTACAGGTGCTGCTGCAGGTGGTCCTGTAGCAGGTCACTGCTCTGGGAGGTGTTGGGATTTGCTCTTTTCTATTTAGATTGTGTTAGGACCATTTTCCCCAAACCACTGTGATCATTTTTAAATAGCTCCTCTTTCTTGAGATCGGGTCTCAGGTATCTTAGACTGGTCTCTAACTCACTGTGTAGCTGAGAATGACTTTGAACTCCTAATCCTTCTGTTTCTGCCTCCTGAGTGCTGAGATTACAGGTGTTTACCACCAGGTCCAGTTTATGCAGCTCTGAGTATTGAACTCAAGGCTGAATGCATGCAAGGCAAGCTCTCTACAAACCCAACAACATCTCAAAGCCCCTTTTTATTAATATGCATTTATTGTACGTATTATGGAAATCATTGTGGATTTTTCCCTAACTGCATTTCCTGGGCTAATGAAATCACCTTCTCCCTCCCTACAGGCACCACACAGCATCCTTCCCAATCCCTAGTAGATCCATAGTCCACCTTCAGGTCACTTTTGGTAGTTTTCACATACAAGAGAGAGTGGGTGGTATGTTTTGTGTCTGGCTTACAGTAACAACTTTTTTCTAACAGATACATAGTGTTTTATTCCATAACTTCCTGGTTGTTTCCCTGTTGTTGGTTAACTGGGTTTTCTCTACCCATTAATGGAAGGGTCCCTTTCTACTTTTATACATTCCTGAGATAATTGAGGCGAGCTTCCAGCCTTGACACAGAAGCAGAGCATAGATGTTGAGTAAAAAGAAACCTTGGAACTCTCAGGTTCCAGGGATTTAGAGGATCACAATGCTCACTCCACCATTAGGAAGGTCCCCAGGTATTGAACATGTATGTCAGTGACCTCATAGCCTGGGGATGCTGAATCTTTCCCAAAGCTGCTTCTGGTTACTTCAGCAGGGGATTGAATATTATTTTGAAATGCACAGAACCTGAGTCTGAGAGACTGCTATTCAGGCATATAGCCCGTTTGTTCCAGAAACACCTTGATATGTCAATGGCCATAGAGAGATCTTCTAAGCTGTTGGTGAGCAGAGCTGTACTGTGGGATGCTCCGGGTCCCCTGCCTCCCCCGCCCTCACACACACAGCAGTGAGCAACAGACAGTTAATGGCTCCCAAACAGTGGTTTCCACCTCAGCGACTGCCAGCCCTGCAGGGTCACCACACACAGCCTCAGAGGTCTGGCTGGAAGCTCCTCTCTGCCTGATGCCGCCCTGACAGTGAGGAAGCAGGGAGACTGTGGCCACCGCAGAATTTCAGCACCAATGATGCAAGCAGCTCCCACCTTCACCCCATAGCCTTGGGCCTTGGGCTGCTGGGTTAGTCACTGTCTCACACTGAACACAGTGATCCAAGGGCGCTGGAAGAAAGTCTGGAAACTTCAGTACTGTTCACCATGGGTGAGCTCAGTAAAAGAACAGTAGAAAGGAGACCAAAGGATGCTTGAAGAGTGGCATTCGCAAGCATGGCCTGTGTGTATAACCTACCTTCATCTTCCTTTATCCAAGGAGAGCAGCAGTGTTACCCTGCTTGTTTTATCATGGAAGAAACAGAGGGTTAAACAATCCCTGAGGCACTTGGCTGGCATGGAATAGAAATGAACTATCCTTGTCTTTCTAACTCCAAAGTTCACTCCTTAACACCTCTCTAATCAGCTTCTTTCAGAAAGATACCTAGTATTTGATCTGTTGATCTGGCTCCCTTTAATATCAAATAAGGCTAAATTTTGTACTTTTAAGGGGAAAATCTTAGGTCCTTCATAATTGATTTTAAATCTGTATTATTTTTTTTTCTGGCTACTGGCTAACCCTCATGGTATGCATGGTTATAATATAATTTTATACACATGTGCAAATATACACCTGCTATATTTTGATTTAGTTCATTGTTGGAAGCGTAATTCTCAATGTAAGAATGAGAGATGGAACCTTTCAGAGGTGGATGTCCATGAGGGAACCTACCTTCGTGCATAGATTCATACCATGAATTCAGGAATAAGATCACTTTCAAAGATTGTGTGGCTTCCTGTTTCTCCATGTGATACCTTCTACCATGGAATAACACAGAAGTCATCTCCTCCATCTTGGACATTCCAGCCTCCAGAATTGTGAAACATAAATTTCTCTTCATTATGAATTACCTTATCTGTGGCATTCTATTATAGCAACACAGAACAGTGTAACGTGATGCATTAGCAAGTACACGCATACACACACACACACACACACACACCTGAGTGTCTATTGTATTTTATGTCTTGTTTGGACCCATTTTCCTACCTGGACAGCAGAGTAGGGGTTTGCAATATGATGACTTGGAAGACTCATTCAAGCATAAACAGTTGGCCCATCCCTGGTTTCAGGTTCTGAAGGTCTGGGTATCCGGGAACTCAATCTATATTTACAGCAAGTTCCTGGTGACATTAATGCCACTATTATGGGGATCACCTGTGAGGATGATGGGCATAGGAGACATGGCATGGTGCACCTCATGTACAAAACAGCCTTAGTTGCAATGTTTTATAGAAAATTGCCTTTTTCCCTTCTGTTCACACTATATTACCTTTCTTTTGAAATGACTCACTGGTCATATGAACAGTGAAGGTGGCCATCTAGGGAATCAAACATACTTCAAACTAGTCTTTCCTTTATCATTGTGACCTGAAGTCTTGAGGTGATAGTACTGAGACTCCCAGGGCTGGCCATTGAACCATCAGAATCAGAGGGTACCAGTGTTTTCCTGCAGGCTGGTCGACACGGTCCTCTCTTCACCAAAAATGGGACAAGAAAATGGCTTCTTTAATGTCATGTAAGATCACTGTAAAGATTAAGTGTGGCTCCCTGTTTCTAGTATTTGATCTGTTGATAAGGATCACTTTAATATCAAACAAGGCCAAATATTGTACTTATAAGAGGGAAATCTTTAGGTCCTTCATAATTGATTTTAAATCCTGATTATTTTTTTTTCTGGCTACTGGCTAATCCTCATGGTATGCATGTCATGGAGAACATAGTTATAATATGTTATAATGGTCACAAACAAACTTGGTCATTTTCTGTAGTTCTGTCAAGGGGCTGAGGCTTGCCCTCCGTCCACCAGAAAGGTCATGCTGTCTTCCAACAATGGAACTGTTTTGCCATTTTCACCTATCTAAGCATCTCCAAAGAAGTTGCCAGGAATGGATGTCCTGTGTGCACGGCTTTTGGAAGTTTCTGGGCGTATCAGAGTCTAGAGAGTTCAGCATCAGTTCTCAGTAATGTTTTCATCCAAAATAATGGCTTGAATTCTGTGGCAGATAAGTTCTACTGTTTCTGCCAGACGTGGGCTGTCCCTGAATGACACAGTCATCAACAAGCAGGTCAGGCCCCTGCTCCAACTTCAACTTCTTTGTGTCTTGAGTGATTTTGCTAAAATGAAACAACATACAAAATGCTGTGCTAGGCCGCACATTCTCTTCTACCAAACCATCAAATCCCCAAACTTCTACCACCTCTGCCCAGGAGAAAGGAGGCCAACTCAACTCCCAGTACTCACATTCCAAGGGAGAACCAGAGTCAGAAAATGTCTGTTTTCTTCTTTGATAAACTTCCTTGGCAGACGACAATGACCTCAATTATGGTGTGGCCCATGGCCCAAGAATCTTAGAATTGCCTTCTCCTTGTCCTCTCTCTGCTTCTCTCAGTTATTGGTGTTTGGCATATGGTACTGTGGACCCAATGCTTGGGTTCTTGTGACCAAAATGATTTCTCTTCATGATTAATGACTACTGGAGGAATCCAGGGCCACAGATAACCCCAAACACAGCCAGCCCAGAAGTCATGACAGTGTTTGATATGGGAAGCCATTATTTATTTTTCTTTAATGTGTGTGTGTGTGTGTGTGTGTGTGTGTGTGTGTGTTGCATACACGTATGTGCAGTATGTGTACAGATGACGACACCTCATGTACATGTTTGCAGAGGCCAGAGGAGCACTTGTTAGGTGCCTTCCTCAGTTGCTCCTTCACCCTATTTTCCTGAGACACGTCTCCCATTGAACCCAAGCTCACCATATCTTTTGGTTAGACTTGCTGATGAGCAAGTCCCAGCCCCTTCCTGTCCCTGTCCCCCTCTGTGTTGGGGGTACAAGTGTGCACAGCCGTGTCTGGCTTTTATGTTGGTGCTGGGTACCAAACTCAGGTGCTCATGCTTATGCAGCCAAATGTTCTGACTCACTGAAGCATCTTCCCAGCTCTGTTTGGTTTCTTTATATGGCTATTTTGTCTCTCTGGCTGATAGCAAAACACATTTTTTGTTCCCTGAGTATATGGAAGGGCTGTGGTAAGCAGACTAGTCAACAATTTGCTCATCAGGGAAGAAAGCAAAGTATGGAATTTAACAGAAAGATGATTAGTATGCCCGGAAAGGATAGTTCCCTGGAGAAGAGAGCCTTGTAGGCGGATAAATTCTATGGAGATGTTCATGTCTAGAATCATAAGAAGCGAGTGAGGAGAACTTTTAGACTAGTCCCCAGAGGAGGGATAGAGGTTGTGAGATGAGAATAGAATAGATGAATATGGCCCAGCTTGTGCCCTCAAAGAGCTCATGGCCCAACAAATGGCTTACTGCATCTTCAGTCAGTGAGTTAATGAGTATTTACCACACCATTCCTGTGTTCCAGGGAGCTTGTTTTGGTCATCAAATCCCAGGGTTGGGGAGACTCTTGATGAGGCCTATAAGTGTCCTGAGTTACAGCAGCCGTTCTGTTCTTGGCAGATTATGACCTGACCTCCTACCCATCTTGTACTCTGTGACACAATCATCTGCCTGCTCCACAGTGGCCATCACTCCAAGTTTCATTCTGTAGCATCTCGCGTCTATTGGGTGGCTTCTCATTCCCTGCAGTATCCCAGCATCAGAGAAAGAACAATGCAGAAAGAACTCAGGAACCCTGTCCATACCTTGGAGCTCTCCTCTTACAATAAACCAATAGATACACACAGGAGAGAGAGAGAGAGAGAGAGAGAGAGAGAGAGAGAGAGAGAGAGAGAGAGAGAGAGAGAGAGAGAGAGAGAGAGAGATGTTGTGCCCCAGCCTAGCTGAGTAACCTTGAACTAAGTTTTAGTAACCTTGAACTAGTTTTAGAAACAAGCAGGGTGTGGGGGCACACAGCTTTAATCCTAGCACACTTGTGTCCCCTGAGGCAGAGGTGATAAGCTTTGCTGCCTGAGTTCCTGTAGCTGCATTCCTGTTTACTGAGCCCCCTTTGTGTAAGAGATAAGGCAATGCAACCCATCCCTAGATTGTATATAAGGTTGGATGTGAAAATAAAGTTTGAGATCTGCTTGGACACTTCTCCTGGCTGCTAGTGATTGTCCAGCTGCCGCACTCACCTTTCCTCAATTGAGCCAGGTCTCCTGCTGGCCAGAGAGACAGGCTCATTTAGCAGGGGGCCAGGGACCCGTGTGGTAACCTGGAGAAGCACCCGACAGAGAGAGACCTGTTGGGCTTGGTTTCGCTCCTGCACAGTGGTGGTTGTATCTATGTGACACAGTGAATTAAGATGAAAGTGGGAAAGAAGACAAAGATTTGAAAATGTTTTGCTCTCTCCCTAATAGGCTGCCTGGCACACAATAAGTCCTCAGACTCAAAAGAATTTGTGAAGGAAAAAATGACTCAATGAATGTATAGACTATTAATTATGAACCTGATCATAAATTTTTAATGTAATGGACTTTCTTGTGTATATCTTCATGTATAATGCATGTAAAATGGTATATGATCCATACATAAGAGTTTCAGGATAAGTAATATCTGTTTGTAACAATTTTTTTCTTTATTTGAGAGAGCAAGAGAAAGAGAAAAAAAGAGAAAGAGAGAGGAGAGAGAGAGAGAGAGAGAGAGAGAGAGAGAGAGAGAAAGAGAGAGAACATGGACACACCAGAGCCTCTTGCCTCTGCAAATGAACTCCAGACACATGTGCCCCTTCATAGGTCTGTCTTTATGTGGGTACTGGGAAATCAAACCTAGGCTACCAGGATTTACAGGCAAATGCATTTAACCACTGAACCATCTCTCCAGCCCAAGATGGGAAAATTCTGATGAGATGAATATGAAATTGAGAACCATGGACACATAACTGTGTAGTAAATAAATAATTTTTGCTCAAATGAATAAATGGGTGAATGAATCTGTAAGCCACAGATAGATGCTTCACCCCTCTGATTGGAGAAGCATCATGATTATATTGGGGACAATAGAAAGCATGACTGTTTAGTAAGGTTGTTGGTTGCTTTCTCAGCGTGATCAGATCTTTCCTACTGTTGAATCAGCAGCTGCAGCAGTGTGCCTTCCTCGGTGGTATTTTCTGACACACTAGGGTTAGCTAGGTGAGATGGAAGAGTTCTTTTTTATGTTTAAACCAAACTCTACTTAGATATTCTATATTTGTTCATTTGGCTTCCCAGTGCTTAATGGAACATAGATATTAAATAGAAATGGTTATAGATGTTTACAGAGAAACAAGGAGAAAGGTCTAGAAAGGATGAACAACATATACTGATGCTGGTACTCTTGTCCTCCTGGACCTATTTACTCCTAGAACCTTCAGACTTGAGCCCAGAGCAGATAACCCATGTCTCCTGGTAGGCTCCTTCTTGGTATTGGTATACTCTTAGTAGAGTGGATAACCCATGTCTCCTGGTAGGCTTCTTCTTGGGATTGGTATACTCTTAGTAGAGTGGATAATTCATGTCTCCTGGTAGGTTTTTTTCTTGGTATTGGTATACTCTTAGTAGAGTGGATAACCCATGTCTCCTGG
>PVHP010019277.1:0-32024 GCA_004024765.1 Zapus hudsonius
CCCCACCCCATATTCTACTTCTTGAAATCAAAAGTATCTCAATGGTTTGTGTGGTAGTTTCAATGTATGTTCCCCAGAGCCTCAAGTCTTTTTTATTAAGGTTAAATTTTCTGCTTAAGTCTCCAGCAGCTTGCTGGAGGGGCTGTGCCCTGGGGAAAGATTGGACTCTAGCCCAAAGGTGTGGGGAGTGGTGTGAGCTCTGGTGTTGCTATCTGTTGGTGCTGGTTTTACTTGTTACAGTTTTTCTCTCTGATTGGATGTATGGAAGTAAGCAGCTTCTTCTGCCATTGATGGGACTTCCCCTGGATCTGTAATCTTAACTGCAACAGTTTGTGTAATAAACATCAAAAATCGAAAAACCTATGAAATGTTATGATAATTATTATGTTTATTCTCAAGAAATCTGTTTCTTATAGGCTTCTAACTTTTCGCCTCTGTTTTTTTCTGTGTGGTGAGCCCTGTGGATATATAATGAGCTGCTGTTCCCTGACTGATCAGCCTGCACTTAGGGTTGTGCTTTGTGAGGTAGACTCAGTATGTTTCTTGACATCTAGATGAGTTAACAGGAGATCAGAGAGGTGAAGGAGTTTTCTCAAGGTCACACAGGCTAGCAAGAGGCAAGGCTGAAACCCAACATCGGGTCTAGATGATACCAGACACTGTATATTTTCTTGGATCCTTAAAGACCACTGATTTGGTGAAGATGACTGACAAACCCATGGATTCGCTAATGAGGAGCTCACTGATTAGCACCAAATACTCTAATATGAATGCAATTTTCCCAACCAATGCCCCCAGCTGTCCTATTGCCTACCATACCGGAGACTAGACATTGTCACAAGTGTTTCTGCCACTGGAATGCAGGTGCCGACAGGGAAATTTAGGCAGAACCTGGGACATAGGAAGAGAAAAATCCTGACCTCTTCTCCAAGAGACAAGGATACAGATGGCAGACAAGTTCACCGTAGCACAATACAAATCTCAAACTGTAAGGCCCACAACCTTCCCCTCACCACCGCTGTTCTCATACAGAGGAACCCTTCGGGTGTGCAGGGCTGAAAAAGGCAACAATAAACTGGGATACCCTCTGACTCATTAGCAACAACAACAACAAAAACCTGCACCAGCAGAAGAACCCATTACTCCGGAAGATTCTGAGTGAGACTTGTTCAGTCAATCTCATCTCAATGAGAGGTAGCACCGCAAGTCAGGCCAGCGTCAGTCAGTTTCACTGATGGAAAGGTGAAAGTGGGGTTCCATACAGCTGTGGCTGGGCTTGAACTGCTCTCCCAAGACGGCATCGTGCTCCCGGAGGACGCTGATGTTCGGCTCCTTATCAACCTTCTCTAATACCAGCTTTGAGAGCGGAAGAGAGGAGGCTGGACAGAGTGAAGCTTGAAGCCATAAGCAATAGCCAGGGCCGAGGCCAGGGCCAGGTCCTGAGTCAGCCACCAGGACTGAGCTCTGGATGGGGTGCCATGGGAGGCAATCATGCTTGCAAGGTGTGGCTGTGCTCAGGATGCCAGCCAAGTCCCAAAAGGTAAGGCTTTGCTCAGGGGGAGGGGCCATGCTCAGGAGGCAAGGCTGGTCCGTAATGGACAACCCATCACGTACTTAGAGGGCCTCAGGGCAAAACTCTAGATGCCTCTTTAAACCGGGCTGAGGACAGGTGCTTGCACTGATAACATAGCAAAGGCTTCAGTGATGGTAAGGGGTAAAGCAGCTATGCCCTCTGGGGAGAAATTTCTAGAACTAATTCTTGTTCCAGGCAAAGGTGATGTTCTAAGGACACTCTCCTAAACAATTTGGTATAATCCAGAATGTGGATGCAACTTGGGTACCTGAGAAGGTCAGGAGACCCTGGATTACTTGCAGGGACAACCCTTAAATGACATCTCAGTTGTTTCTTCTTCCCTGGTCAGTTTCTCAGCTGTCATTGCAAGCCCCTGCTGGCTCCTGGATGCCCATTCAGCCAACTGCACAACACCCACCCCATCCCTTGGCCAGGCCACCTTCCCATCCCTGCATGGCTGCAGGCTCCCCCCCCCCAGAGGCATGAGGCTACACAATGGAGCCAGGACCAAGCCAGCTCAAAGCTCTTTCTCTTGTTCAGTTTAGGTCAAGCAAAGGAGCAATGGTGAGTAATTCACAAAGTGCCTATACTCGAAGGTATTGCCAATCTCATTACCATTAATTTTTGCATATTTAACTACAGTTTTTAATTAGATGGTATTTTATTATTCATGCACATAATTTGAGTTGAAGTCGGACTGCTCTCTTGAAAGAAAGAAAGAAAAAAAACCAGCGGGGGGGGGGGGGGGGGGGGGGGGGGGGAGGTGAGAGGCAGCTATTCCTGAATTGGAAGTTCGGGTTGGCATTTCTTCTTGACTGGTGAGCAGCAGACAGCCTCTAAGTTCATAATGGTTCTCTTTTAATTTTACTAATAGCTATCATGTTATGTACCTTTATAAATTTGTTCAATCCAGAGTGCTGGGAGTTGTCTCTGTATGCGGTTACTGTAAACAGCCCGCTCTGTTTGGTTTGCGCATACAAACTGTTTGCTCAAGCTCCTTGATGTATTATTAAAATGGGTAATGGGCCCCTGGGAGAGCATCTAGTTATAGGCCTTCATTTGCAGAATAAACCATGCGTTGTTTTCATCTTTACTCATGATTGTTAATGGCGCCGATGATGAGATGGGTGGGTTTTTTTTTTTTTTCTTCAGCTGCCTTTATCAGCCCTGTTTTATTATGCAGGCAAAATGGCCAGGCTGCTGATTTTGTCGAAGGTTTTCAATTAGTCATTTGACTGAACACATCTGTGCTGGCATCCACCCAGAGCTGGACTGCAGCTATTACCGGTTTACACCTGCTGAACCATGGCCATAAACGCGGATGGGAATAAACCTAAATTGGCCTTTTAGATACAGTTGAAAAGTTGTAATGTTGCAGTGTTTTATAGCAGTGGCGGGAAGGTGTGAACTTTTCCGCCTTCAGGCCTATGCGCCTGCCAAGATATTCCACTCCATTCAAATGACTCACTTTCAGGTTGGTTACTAATATCTGTTTACTGGTTTTTTTTTTTTTTCAACCTGGATGACTTAATCAGCCGAGTTAAGTGGGTAAGATTTGCTTGTAGGGCGGCAGCCACTGTCCAGGTTTAATTGTTTTGGTAAACAGAGCAGAGTGGCTGATCAGGCCTTGGAATTATTCAGCAGCAGTTAGGAACTTCCACGGAAATGAAAATCGCTTCGTGGCAGAGCTGGAGGGGCCATCTTCCTTTACTATGGCAAAGCATCCGAGGCTTATCCTGCAGGAGGATGAGGCGTGGCCTATAGTCAATGTGCTCCTGAGTAGGACATTGTTGCAGGCTAAATACCAAGACACCCCTTTGCTGCCCCTCACCCTTGCTCCAGGGACCCCCATAGCCAGGAGGTGAGGAGGCAGAGAGCAGTAGACAGATCCCTGGGAGGAGTTAACATCTGGAGATGAGTTTAGGGCCGATGCTCAGCCTGGGGGGATTGCTCAGTGGTTAGGAGTGCTTTCTGTTTAAACATGAGGACCTAAGGCTGCCTGAGATTGATTCCCTGGCATCCACTTTAAAAGCTGGGCATGATGGCCACACACTTCAGCAACCCCCATCCTGTGCAGGGCAGAGACAGGAGAGAGTCACTGGGGCTCACTGACAGTAACTGCAAGCTCCAGGTTTAGGGAGAGACTCTGTCTCAAGGAAATACATGGATGAGAGGCAGGAGCAGCCCAGACCTTCTCCTCTGGCCTCCACATCACGGATACACAGAGAGACCCAGATTAACCCTTGAACTCTGTCTTCTGTGGGAGGATCTGCTTCCTTTATATTCATCCTTCGCAGCGACCCAATAAGCCTGTGGGTAAGGACCAACTTTTGGTTCATAGCAGCCAAGTTTATTTCTCTGAAGTCTTTTCTTTGTTGTCTGTTTGTTTTAACTTTCTCAGTTACTGTCTGGCCACCTCAGAGTCATCAGCCATCGTCCTCATATCATCATCATCATCTTTCATTATCATCCCTTGTCCCACCCACCTTCCCTGGGATCGTGCCTTCCCACCATGCAGCGTAGGTCATTCCTGGAGAGCTCTGAGTGCGTGACTTTAATCCTGGGATCAGAGCAAAGACCCATCATCACCCCCATGTCAGAGGTGACGAAGCCAAGGTCTAAGTAGATGGGAGAATTCCTGGAGAGCCGCTGGTCTTCAGTCCACACTGGAAGGCTGAGGACACTTGGTTCCAATGCCAAGGAAGGACAGTGGAACAGGACAGATGCATGGGCAGTGAAGGCATTCACCAGCAAGCAGTACCAGCAGCCAGGTGGGGAAAGGAAGATGCTCTTTTCTCTCAGAACGTCCTTACATAAAGCCCCCCTCCAGGAGGGCTGCTCACTCTGGGGGAAGGACTTCCTCCTTCAGGTACTCTTTCCTGGAAGCAACCTTAAAGACCCACCTAAGAGGAATGTCTGTGGATTCCTAAACAGATCAAGCTGACAACAGAACTTAATGATCACAGGTCGGAAGGCTTGCATGGGTTGGAACCCGCTTTTTCCTACTCATCCTCCATGTTGATGAAGACTTGCATTGCTTCCAGTTTGCCAGTGATAGTTCTGTCACTAAACTGTCAATAGTTCTATTCAAAAGTAAATTTAAAGGGCTGGAGACTCTTGACTCAACAGTCAAGAGTACTTCCCGTTCAGCCACGAGGGCCTGAGAGACAGCTTGAATTTGATCCCCAAGGCCCACATGGCCAGCTCGGTGTGGTCACACATATTTGTAGCCACAGTGTTATATAGGAGGAGAGACCAGAGAATGGGGTGTATGGAGGAGGGTGGAAGGGGTACAGCAAGCTCTGGGATTAGGAAGAGATTCCAGCTTAAGTAAGCATGGGTGGGAACCCCAAAGGAGCAGAACACTCCATGATCAGGTGTGTGTACCTTGACACAGGTGAGCACACAGACACGGCATGGACACATATATATCCACACACAAAGTAAATGTGTAGTCCTCAGGCACACACACTTGCAGGCATAGATAATCACCCTCTGAGAAGGGAAAAGCAATCACATGCTTCATGGGAACCACTTTTACCCACACCCTTTGCCCAGAGACTGTGATATTCTTAAATTTTGCCCATCCAAATGTGATTTTCAGAAGTTGCCATTTTTGCTTTATGTGATGTCAAAAACCATTTTACTTTCTATTAGTGAAGTTAAAAAACCTTTTCTCCCTCAGCCCTACCCTGTCCGTCCCACTTCAGCTGCAGGAAAATAAAGGTGCCCAATGTTCTCTGAGGAGCACATCAGCACAGAAGTTCTTTTGTCTTCTGGTTGTGGATACAATCTACTGGACAATTGGGCTCTAATGCCAAGTGCAGTGAGTTGAGAAGACACATTGTGGTTGAAGGCAGAGGCTGGGAACGAGACAGCCTGGGTTGTCAGGTTCCACATCTCCTAGCTGCAAGGCCTTGCAATGAGGACTTTCCTATGTCATAGTTTTTCCTCCTCTCTAAAATGGGGACTTGCATATCATACCAGCCTTGTGACTTAAATAGACTTGCCACTTAGAAAAGTGTTGTGAAATTTCTATCTGCTTGAAACTTTATAGCAACTGAACCAAACAGGCTGATGGGCAAAGAAGGTATTTCTACCTGTTGTGTAAGATACCTTCTTATTAAATCAGCTTTTTACGAGTCACATGATCTGAAATGTTGGGATTGTGATGCTGGTTGAATCCAATCCTTTCCAGTAACCACGAGAGACTTGAGGGGAAGAGCTATACCTTCACTGGTCCCCAGAATATGTGACCAGTGCCTGGTGCATAGGCCACGTTCCATAAATAGGAGCTAGGTGGGGGACAGCCTGGCATGGTTCAATGGCCTCTGTGTTAGTCAGAGTTTCCATCATTGTGACAAATACTTGAGAGAAACCATTTAAAAGGAAGAAAGATTTATTTTGGCCCCCTGGTTCAGAGGTGTCATCTATAGTCACTTGGCCCTATGTCTATGGGTCTGTGGTGAGCAGAACATTGTGAAAGAGAGGGTGTCCTAGAGCCTAGCTGCTCACTCCACAATAGCCAGGAAGCAGAGAGAGAGAGGGAAAAGGCCAGGACTAATGTATGATGGTCAGAGGCATGTCCCCAGCGACCTACTTTCTCTGATTAGGCCATGGCTCCAAAAGTCTCCACCACCTCCCAATAAAGTCATTGAATGAAGATGCCATCTCTGGATTATTCCATCATTTGTGTCAGAGCTCCCATGATCCACTCACCTCTCAATGATTGGCTCTCCTAGCCAGGGACCAAGACTTCCACACATGAACCTTCATTCTAATAGTCTCTTCTATTAAGTGAGCTTTCTTATCTTAATAGTCTCAGGAGGCAAAAGTTATGCTCGTTTAAATGCAAGTGACCAGGCCATACTCAGCTCATTGGCCCATAACCTCTGTAGTGTGAGCAGTTTCTGCCATACAAAGCCATGGATATAGTGTGCAGATAATTCTAGCTCCAAAGGAAATTATTTTTAGCCCTTCTGGTTCCTTATGTGTAGTTGATATTCTATGAGCTGTTGGCTGAATGAGTCAATCATCTATAAGATTTTCATACTCTTCTGGACCCAAGACATAGTGGTACATCAGATATCTCCAGCCATACTTCCTGTTGGGAGGATCCCCAAGCCCACTGGGCTTTTTTGTAAAATTATTATTTATTTATTTATTTATTTATTTGCAAGCAGAGAGAGGGGGGGAGGAAAGAGAACAGAAGAGCCTCCAGCTGCCGCAAACGAGCTCCAGATGCATGTGTCACTTTGTGTATCTTGCTTTATGTGGATACTGGGGAATCAAACCCCCGTAATTAGGCTTTGCAGGCAAGTGCCTTAACTACTAAGCCATCGCTCCAGCCCCCAAATGGGCTTTTAAGAGGAGGAGGCACAGGTCCGCAGTGGCAATCTCCCTTTTCCTACTGCCCCTTCAGTCAGCTCAGGTGACCTGTGTCACCCAGCCTCTGAACACCCCACATTGTGACAAATACTTGAGAGAAACCATTTAAAAGGAAGAAAGATTTATTTCGGCCCCCTGGTTCAGAGGTGTCATCTATAGTCACTTGGCCCTATGTCTATGGGTCTGCGGTGGCTGGAGGCTCTTCTGTTTTCTTCCCCCCTCTCTCAATTTCTCTCTCTCTCTCTCTCTCTCTCTCTCTCTCTCTCTCTCTCTCTCTCTCTCTCTCTCTCTCTCTCTCTCCTAGGCCCCATAACATCATATATCATTGGACACATCACTTCAAGCTCAAGGTCAAGCTCATCTTGGCAGCTTCCCATCTCCATACCTGTCCTCAAGAGACCCCTATGATAGCAGACACTGACCTCTCTGACCTTCCAATCTTTTAGCTCCCTCTATGTTGCTGTTCTTTGTTTGAACACATTTTCTTCCTTGACTTAAGGGTCCTGATATCCGGCTTGATTTTTCTCATTGCATCCATCTACTCTGTCCTCTTGGTCCAGCCTGTTATCCGTCCTCCCTCCCTGCATACCTGCCTTCCTCGGGTGTACACTCGGTGTAGGTCATTACAATAAAAAGAGCTTATGAGGGCTGGACAGATGGCTTAAGGCACTTGCCTGCAAAGCCTAAAGACCCGGATTCTATTGCCCAGTACCCATGTAAGCCAGATGCACCAAGTGGCACATGCATCTGGAGTCCATTTGCATGAATGGAGGCCCTGGTGTGCCCATTCTGTCTCTCTCTCTTTTTCTCTCTCTCTCCATGCAAATAAATAAAATATTTAAAAAATAGCTTATGACTCAAAACTATAATGTGCTCAATACTCATTTGGGAAAGGACAAAGAGATTGGTTAAGTTATACTTCTTTTGTTTCCGATCTAAGTTTCACTTTATAAACATTTTCACTTCACGTCATCCCTTGGGGCAGTTTTTAAACTAGTAAGGCTTTTGGGACTGTGTTCAAATGAAGATCAAATGGGTGTTTTCAATGATAGCTAGTGTTTGTAGAGTTCTTTTTTTTTTTTTCTTTTTCTTTCTCCTTTCTTTTTTTCTGAGAGAGGATCCAGCTAGGTAGCCTAGGCTGGCCTCAAACTTTGTAACCTTCCAGAGTGCTGGGATCACAAGCCTGAGTCACCATGCCCAGTTCTAGTGAAGCCCCTTTTAACACCAAGCAGGGTAGCGGACATTGTGTGTGCAGGAATGCCATGAAATCTTCACAGCAAGCTCATACCACAATTTCTTTTTTTTCTTTTCTTCCTTCCTTCCTTTTGTTTCAGATAGGATATGGCTATATAGTCCATGCTGGCCTTGAACTTGCACTCCTCCAGAGTGCTCCCTGAAGTCTTCACAGGACCCTACACTCAAGGTTGACACCTATTCTATGATGAGGAATTGATCAAGTGCTCAGTTGAGTCACAGGGAGGGTAGAGTCCACATAAGTTCCCAGGAGCACTCGCTCATGCTTCCAGGTTCCAGCTGCAGAATCATGCTGCCCAGTGCCCTTGCGTGCCCTTTGGCTCCCTTGCTAGCAAGACAGACGTGCCTCTGGCAGCAGAAACACAAACAGGGCTGTCCTTTTTGGAAGGGAGGCCAGACCAGGATGGACAGACCAGGCCCGAAAACTCTCCAGTTCAGTCCCACAGTGACCATGAGGGACAATGGAGAGCGTGGCTCAGGTCTGCAGCAGGCCTTCCTCTAGGGTTATTCTGTGCCTCAGTTTCCCATGAGGCCTCCAGAATCTAGGTGGGCACCTGCTCCCAGCACAGGCCCTAAATTGGCTGCACTGGCGAATCCAGAGGGCCTTCTTTTCTCTCTGTGAGGTAGTTGGAAAGTACATCACCAACAGATGAAAGCACAGGGCCCGACAAAGGGAAAATGAAATTTCCCTTGAGCTATTTGCCCTGGCTGACTAACCTGAACCTTCCTTCTCAGGATGAAGAACAGCTCTGATGTTCTGATGTTGCAGGCATCAAAGGCTGATCCCCTCGGCTGAGCAGTGGCACATGGTATGTATGGCAGCCAGGCCTCCGGAGTGCCTGCCCCCCACCACTGCCCAAGTCCAGAGCCTTGCATCTCATCTCGTAGCGCCCACCACAGCACCAGCTCCATGGTGGTACCCGGCCCCATGATGCACGCTGACAGGGACATGGACCTGTATTTTCTTACTCCCTTCTCTGCACCTGCCGCAAAGTTCAAAAGTCATGGAAGGAGAGCTTGAGAAATACTAATCAGTTTCCAGAGGCTGCGGATACCGTTTCTCTAGAAAATGCTCTTCCCAATAACTTCTTCTTTTCTTGATTGGAAGGCGATCGGTGTCCAGGTTGACATTTCCACAATTCAGAAGAGCATAAAGAAAAACAGAGGCAGCCACACAGCCCACCATGGAGCTGTCCCTGGCATTAGCATTCCACGGACGAGCCCGCACAGCCTGGCATAAATACACTGCTAACTTGGACTCCACACTTTGCTTGCTTCTGTCACCTGCTGCCCCCCTCGCCACAGGATCACGGTCACCTTTCCCTCTTAGAGACTTTTTAAAGCATCTCTCTGAATTAAACATAAATCCTTCCATCACCTCCCTTAAAACACAAGGGCCTCCCACCGTGACCGAGCTGGGCTGAGTTCACAAATGCTGTTTTCAAGCTACACAGAGCACTTAAAAGACACTGGGGCCCAGGGTGGCTTGGTGGGGGTGAGGTCCTCTCTTTGGGATTTGGAGAAGGCAGACACGTGCTCACCTTCTTCCCTCTGTATTTAGAAATTAGTCAATCTGTTTAGCACACTGCCCCCTGCCACTTAGTGTGAACAGTCAAATCACGGCTTTTATTCCCAGCTCACTAAGTCAAGTAAAGAGCCGCTTACAGGGTAGAACGGGGAATGATAAGCAATTCCCAGTGCAACGAGGTCTTAATATATAAATTCATCCAGCAGCAGTTTAGTATCAACTGGCAAAACCAGAAACAATGGAAAGCAGCCAGGCCTGGCTCCTCTGACGAGGTCAACCATCAAGGTTATCTATATGCAATTACTGGTATCTGCAAACTTTGCATAGCTGTCAGCCGGTCAGAGCCCAGATGAAAACTCACCATGCGCTCAGAAAGCAAATATAGTTTCTGAGGAGGGCCTCAAATTAGCCCTGCGAGGGACCTGGCTCCAACGCACACAGCGTGTGCCTTTGGGGACTTTTCTTCAGGTAGTGCTTCAGTGTTTAAATTTGGGCATCATCTTATAAATCTCTGCTCCAGAAGTAGGAAAGAACTGAAATAATTGCTCCTTAACCCTCAGTGACGATAAATTATATCACTTAACAATAGATAAACTTAGGACACTTTTCCTGTACTGTGGGGTCCATTGTGAGGAACCCCTAATCGGCAGCATCTCTCTCCGGTCCGGCCCCACTAAAGACCTGTCATTGGGGAAGAGACACAATAATCTGTTTTCTAACTCCTCCTCCGGAACCATATATCATGTGTGGAAACAAAGCCTCTTAGCAGCAGATACAGATCTGTTTCCTTTATCTGAGTTCCTCTTCCCATCAGGGCGATGCAAAGGGGACGGGTTTTCAGAGAGATGCTTCGAGCCTGGGAATAGGCCCTCATCCTCCCTGGCCTGGCTTCAGGGAGGAGGAGAAAGGGCTTGCCACACCGTGTGGTCAAGGAAGTGTCTGTGCATGACCACACCCACGTGCGTGCCATTGTCTGAAGAGGGCTAGCATTCCCCCCATCCCCAAATCCATGTGCTCAAAGCATGGTCCTCTCCTTGCTGGCAAGTGGTGGGAGCCCTAAGTGCCTAGTGGGAAATCTTTAGGATATTGGAGGTATGTCTCCAGAAGGGATGGTGGGATCCTGGTCTCTTCTTCCTGTTGTTGGCTTGTTTGTGTTTTTTTTTTCTTCCAGGCCCATGAATAGTCTGTCCCACCATTCATTGAAGCTGTGATATGCTACCTTACCAGGGGCCCAAAGCAGTATGACCCCTCACTCAATCTCTCAATCAGGTACTAGAACTTCAAAACCGTGAGTCAAACTAAACCTTTTGTCTTTAGCAGTTTATTACCTCAAGCTTTTGAGTATTATTATAGGAAGCTAATTGACATTATATCTCAGCTCCAACTATATCTCCAGCAGGTGGTGTCTTTCAACCCAGACCTTTCCAGGGTCCCCACAGTGATTTCCTGACTGCAGCAGGTCGGGCTTAATCAATGTCCAGTTGATTTGTAGAGTCACTAGGAAAGCCATGGTGGCCTTCTAAGAACTGTCTATGAGCTTGGCCTTGGGTCAGAGCATCTAAGCAGTTACTCTCCGTCCACCATTGTCATCCTCCAGTGTCCATCACCTTCACCATCTTTTGCAGATGTCACCCCTCCACATCTCTCCTACGGCCTGAATGCCAGCTGTAGTCCCAGTCACCCCAGCTGAGCTTAAAGGTAAGGACTGTGCCTTCACAGTGCAATCTTCAGATGAGTCTGACTAGGTTTAAGGACACTTGTACAGCCTGGATTATGTTTATATGATTTAGCATGTGTCATAGGGTGCAACCTGCCTTTTCACTTGCCAAAAGTGCTGAGGAGCACAACCACCACTTTACAAATAAGAAGCTCAGAGACCCTGTGAAATTCTGGGTGAGGGTCCAAGATCCACCCCCTCAGGTAGACAGACAGCTAGTAAGGACAAACCCTCTTGGTCCAGGTGCACCACTCCTCTCATCAGGGAAGCCCAAGGCAGCTGGGTACTCCATTCTTCTGACTTTCTTAGGAACAATTCATGCTCAGCTGCCCACCTCCTGGGCTCAGAGGGTAAAGTGTAACAACAGCAGAATTCATGCTTTTCTTGGGACCCATTGCTCATTGCTGAGACTGACCCCAAAGAGGAAAACCAACGGCCTCTGCAATGTCATCTCAGCCCCTGGGAGGACACCATTAGATGCCCTGCTTCCCATCCCCCTCCTCAGACCTGTCCTGGGTGTATGTTTGCATTATCATTAAAATATTATGCATTATCATTAATCTTATGCATTATCATTAAAATAGCAGAGAAAAAAGGAGCCACCCTCACTGCTGTTCCTGTGACCTCCTTCGAAATGTAATAATACACTGAGCAATTTTGTCACTACGTAAATACATTTGACTTTGTCTTTCAACCAGCTGAATATCACTTAGTTATATAACCATATATAATTATGTTATGTATTTCACTAGCTCCAGGTTCAACTGGGCACTTAAGTTTCCTTTTAAAAAAAATTTCAGTTATTGTGTACAATACTGCAATGATGTCTTTTATATGCATATCTGAACATTTTGTCACTTATGGAATTGACCTTCAATAAGAAAAAATAAATCTGCTTTCAGGCTCAATATATGTAAAATTCTTACACACACACACACACACACACACACACACACATATATATGCAAACCCAACCCTATATGTGTGTATATATCTAGACATAGGTATGTGACTATTCAATCAAGCTCCTGAGCGAGTGCCAAGCCCTATGACAAGGACATGAAGGTGACAGGGCACACGTGGGTCTGGCCTCCCAGAACTCAACCTGGAGCTGAGATAATGGTATTTTTGATGAGTCAAAGGGTTTTAGAAGTCATTCATTCATAGAAGTAAAGAATTTAGAGGAAGGGAGGGAATGAGAAAAGGAAGGAAGAAGGGAAAGAGGGGAGGAGGGAAAAATAAGTGAGAGGGGAAAGAAGAAGGAAAGGAAAGGAGAACTAAAAGAAAAGGGGACTGGGAGATGGTTCTGTTGGGAAAATGTTTGACATTCAAGCAGGAGGGCACGAGTTTGGACCCCTCCCCACCCAGTGCCCACATAGATGGTGGCCTGCCTATAATCCCAGGGACAGGGTAGGCTGGCTATCTTAGCTAAGTCTCAAGCTCTGAAGTGACACCCTGCCTCAGGAAATAAAGTGGAAAGTGGTCCAGAATGGCTTGACATCAACCTGTGGCCCCCACACAGTTGTACACATGCGCACGTGCACCCACGCCTATGTATACGCCTGCTTACACACACGCACAAATTAAATGAGAAGAGAAAAGGGCACCAGGGACTAAAAGACTAAGAATCGATACTACTTCATCAAGAACCTGGCACACCTGCTCGGTGCTGCCCAGCACTCTCTGGTTTTGCTCACTTAAACCTCATCCCAAGCCTCTGGTCTGGGTGGTGATGCCACTGAGGAAGGACAGTGGCAGAGCAGGGGAGCCAACCCGTGGCTATAGAGCCTGAAGCTGACGTCTTCCTCATGGGTGGCCTCGTGGCAATGTAAAGATGTCTCTGATGGTGATGTTGGGACAGGTCATGATGACGGCAGTGGTTACAGCAGTGGCGGCAGCAGTGGTGGTGAACTACATTGGTGCCTGTTGATAATGGTTGTTGACAGGGATGTCCTGGGCATGGCAAGGGACACGGATGCTGAGACTATCCAGGATGGTTTCAGTGCTCACCTTAACATCTCTGCAGTTGCAGGTGACACCTACGGTGGTCATAACAGTAATGCTTTTGGTGGGGATGATGGCGGTGGTCATGGTAACAGTGGTGATGCAGGCAGTGGTAGAGATGATATAATGGCAAGAATGGGGGCGTGGAGGGAAAACGCTGAATGCACCTACCATAGAGCATGCCAGGGAACAGCAGCCCACAGACCATGGGAGGCTCAGGGAGTCTTCGACCCTGCCTGCATTGCTGAGCAATGGTTAGGGCACACATAGCACAGCGAAGTCTGAACAAGCCGCCCTGGCTGCGGGGCTCTCCCTGACAGCACCCTCTCCAGGCTGAGGAAGCTCACCTCTGCGCCACCCAATCAAACGGCTGGGTAAATATAATTACTCACACTGTCTGATCAATAACGACTGCTCCTGGCCCTGCCTAGTCAATATCGGTGTCTAGATCAGAGAGCCTTGATACTCCCTTCAACGTGTCAATTTCTACTTAATGTTAGATAAACCACATCTTTCAGGCCCATCTGTTAATGAGATCTTATTGAGTCATTAATAATACACATCTTAAAGAAATGTTTTCAACTAATATAACATGAAATACGAGGTTGAAAATATTCTATACTTCCCAGTTGTATAATTCTCAATCGCCAATCGAACCAACCAAATCAATGTCGTATTAAGCAATCTCACAAAGTGATTATGAATTTCAGAGAAAACCAACAGGTAGGTGGAGAAGAACTATTTTTCACATGGTTTTTTTGGGAGAGGAGAGAGAATTAAAAAATAATTGCAATCCATTTGAAGAGGCTTGTTTGTGGAAGTTAACTTGGAGTATTGCCCCCCCAATGATGGGGGGCTCTCACATTGAGTGTGGGTCACATGTTTCAGAAGAGAACAGTTGCTCTGGGATCTGGACTCAAAGATGTTTGAAAGCAGAGCTCTGAGTTCATATTAGGAACACATTGTCAATCATATGAGACTTGAGGTTCATTGGCACACAGAGTAAACACTGGGTGCACAGCCAGTCTGAGAGGACCTGTCTCCCACAGGTGCCAATCTGTCTCCCCCAACAAAAGCAGCTCCAAGAAATGGTCCAAGACCAGAAGTGGTGCCATGTCATAATCAGAAGGCCTCAGTTTTCCTGATGTGGAAAATCACATATATTTTAATTGCTTCACTGCGCTATTGATTCTACAAAGAACTTGGCTTCTTCTCCTTTATTCCCTTATTAGAAATACTCCTCGCATTTGGGAACAAGATAACCATTAATCACATCTTCCCAGGGTTTGTGGCTCTTGAATGAAGCCAGGCAGAGTGTGTGAGGAGAGGCTGGAGTAAAGATTGTGTCAGGAATTGACCCTGCTTTTCTACTACACAGTTCCCACAGTGGAAACTGGAACTTGGAATGCATCCGTACGTAGAGGACATGAAAATCGTTTCTGGGCCAGCAGACGGGAGGTTGACATTCTTACTCACAGGGCCACCTGCATCCTTGGCCAGCCATGTCTGTGTGCTCAGAACTGTGAGGACAGGAGGCAGATACAGGTCCAGATGCACACATGAACAATGGACCAAGTAGTCCAAAGCTGCCATGTCCATAGGTTATATATGTTCCACATTATATAAGAGACACCCGAGCTTCCATCTCTGGGACATGTGTGTGACATGTGTGACACGTGGCTGTGTGTCTGACAGTTCTTCTTTTCTCCCCCTGGTAGAAACTATGCCTATTTCCATGAGAAAACATCAAAGACTGAATGAATGACTGTTGAATTTCATTAAGTATCAGGCTCCTTAACTCAATTTTATTTCTTCTTTCTTCCCTCTTGTTGTGGTCTAGTTCTAGTTACTGTGCAGAAAGAACCCAAGCAAAAAGGGGCTTGTGGAGGAATGGGTTTATTAGGCTTACAGACTCGAGGGGAGACTCCATCCTGGCAGGGAAAATGGTGGCATGAGCAGAGGGCTGGACATCACCTCTGCCACAGCACTGCAAACAGCGGCAGGAAGGTGTGCCAAACACTGGCAAGGGGAAGCTGGCTTATAACCCCCATAAGCCCACCCCCAACAACACAGCTCTAATGAGGTTGTAATTCCCGAATTGCCATCAGCTGAGGATCAATCATTGAGAACACATTCATTTGTTTGTGGGGGACACCCGGATCAAACCATGACACCCCTCCAGCCCTCAGTCACTTCTCTCTCTCTCTCTCTCTCCCTTTCTTTCTTTTGTGATACTAAAGAGAGAACCCAGGGCCTTGCACTTGTTGGTCAGCTGCTCTACCACTGAGCCTATCCCCAGCCCTCTTGTTACTTTCACTTTTTATTTTAAGATAAGAGTCTCACTAAGTGGCTCAAGCTAGTCTGGAACTCACTTTATAGCCCAGGCTGTCCTTGGATGCCTGCCTCATCCTCAAGAGCAGCCAAGATTAGAGCCTGGACCAGTTTATCTTACTGAAAAAATAAAAAATAAAAAAATAAAATAAAAAGGAGAGCCAGGCATGGTGGCGCACACCTTTAATCCCAGCACTCGGAAGGCAGAGGTAGGAAGGATCACCATGAGTTCAAGGCCACCCTGAGACTACATAGTGAATTCCAGGTCAGCCTGGACTAGAGAGAGACCCTACCTCGAAAAGCAAAACAAAACAAAACAAACAAACAAAAAAACCCAGGAAACTTTTATCTCTGCCTACACATTGGTTCTCTCTCAAATGTCACAATCACTCCCTGAGATCACTTAATAAAACATTAGCCTGGATATAATGATCCTTCTAAATTTGAGTTGCCATTATTCTAGAATTTTATTTCAATTTAAATAATGCATAAATATTCCATTTTAAATGTTTCTTTTTTTTTTAAAAAAAAAAAAGGTGGTGAAATCCTCTACTTCCTTCTCCTGGATGTGTATGACTTCCTGTATCATCTTTTTTGATATCTTTATTATTCAAAATTAGATAGATTGTATGGGCAAACATCGTGTATCACTGTTTAAAATCTTTTCACACCAACTGCTTCACCAGCGCTTAGAGAACACTTTTTGTAGATAGAACTTGACCTGAGAGGTGCTTTCCCAAAGCAGAGCAATTAGGACCCAGTGTGTGTAAGTTGCTACCTTGGTGAAATGTGTTAGTCTGATTTCTGTCACTGTGACAAAACACCTGAGCTAAATCAACCTCAAGGAGAAAAGGTTTGCTTTGGTGCATGATTTTAGCCGGGATGACCTGCTCCATTGCTGTGGCTCTGTGGTAAGGCAGAACATTATGTCAGGAAGCATATGTGAAACAAAGCTCGTCACTAATGGAGGCTGTGGCAGGGCAGAGTCCCAGCAGCCCCTTCATGGTCACATCTCAACTAATCCCCTCACTCCCTTCTGCCTAATGCTACCGCAAGCCAGGACAAGCCTTGGACATAGAGTCATTGGGACATTATCGTAGTATGCAACAAAGGGAAGACACAAAACAGTGTGTCTCTGTGTTTACATGTGTGGGTGGTGTGGTCACTGGACAGAGGGCTGCTGTTGGCTTTTCCACCAAGTGTTTTCTATTATTGGGGTGTCAAGACATGTTAACGTGGTATGTACTTCAAAACTGAAGCTGGAGGCTGGGGTGATGGATCAGAGCTTAACGGAGCTTGCTTGCAAAGCCTGCCAACCCATGGTTTGATTCCCCAGTATCCACATAAATCCAGATACACAAAATGGCACATTTATCTGGAGTTTGAAGCAGTAAGAGGCCCTAGTGAGCCCATATTCAATCTCTTCTCTCTCTGTGTGTGTGCTTACAAATAAATATAAATAAAATAAATATAAATAACATTATACCTAGAAAAGCAAAACAAAAAGTACTGTCTTTAATTTTTATTTATTTATATTACAGTGAGAGACTCTGAATCATGTGGGACGGTCTTAGAGAAGGCACCTGGCATCTTCCTCCAACCTCTGCACACATGTGCACAGGGTGCACACGCATGTACACACCACATACACACACCACACATTCTACACGCATACCAAAAAAAATGCCAAACTTGTCAACAATTACTCATGAATTGGGTGTGGTCTGCTGAACAAGCACTCTGTTTCCCAGTGGTTGGTGACTTAGAACTGGGGTAATACTGCCAAGAAAACTCAGATGGGGTCTAGAAGGACACAAGCCTAAGGTTGCTAGTCTGGAGTGGGGGAAAGATCACCTACAAAGGGAGCCCCTGGATGTCCAGGTCGGAAATCCACACGTAAGCATGATGTGGGCACTGAGGCAAGACCATAGGGGATGGTTTTCCAGTGATCCCCATGGTCAGTTATGGATGGCTAGTTTGAGAAGCTGGTGTGGATTCTGAATTCTCACAACGTTAATTTGAAGGTAGCAGTTGTAGGCCACATGGGTCAGAGTGTATGTCCCCAGAAATGGGAGCTTGCCCAACAGCACCATTTAGGTGAGATGAAGGATTCAACCTACTCCTGCTGGAGACATGCAGCCACTCACAGGAGCCCTGCACTCTCTCTTGTCGGATTTTCCAGTACCCGTGGGCAGGCCTCTAGCTCTGATGGTACACATGCACTTGCCTTTCCTCTTTCTCCACTGTTTCTGATGGCTTGGCAACACCCGGGAGGGTGGGGAAGGCAAAAAGCAGATTCTTCACTGAGGTGAGCTCAGTCACTCAACAGCAAGGCGGGCAGGCTTTGGGACGATTGCCATTAGGAAAATAACATTAATACAAGACACATGTGGTCGCTGGCCAGAATGTGTCCCCAGAGCTCTGAGTTGCCCAAGCTAGAGACCAAGGCTGAGAGCTCAACCCAGCTCATAGCCCATGCTGTAATCCCAGGGCAGAAGCTGCTAATGTAATTTTCTGCCCAAGTCAAGGAATTCATGTGTTCCTAATGTCACCTCCGGAGGTTTTGTTTTGATCTATCAGACCATGGAATCATTGACCTTTCATGTTCTGAGATCTTTGCAAAGTTTTGCCTGGTCCTTTTCAGGGGAATACCCCAGAGACGTTCAATGATTTCCATAAGGTCACACAGTGAAACGATGGCAAAGCCCCAGTAGCATCTAGATATTAATAACTGTATGGTTGACAGTGTGGCCAATGAAATAAAGTGACTGGCACATCGCCTCCTCTACCCCTGAGCTAGAGGAAGGCACTCATGAAAGAGAGGTGGCCAAGGACTATATCATGGTCTCTCCCTTTCTGCTGTACTTGAAGTTGGGCAGAGCCAAAAGGCTGTATTGAACACAGATATCCCGGATGGAGGGCTTGTTTTTGTCTCCTGAGCAGCTACTCCCAGCCGGCTTTATTTAAGTGATCACAGGATACAATTTCATCACAATTTCCAGCAAATGTGATGAAAGACCTCTTCATCTCTCATCTCTGGGGCTGGTGCTCAGAAGTTCTTTGGCCCAAGAAAGGACATGAGACACAGAAGGAGCCATCACCCACCCACCCCCAGGCACCCAGAACGCAATGCTAGCTGAGGCTGCCACGCAGAGGGGTGAGAGGCATCTGGCAAGTCAGAGCAGAGCACTAAGAATGGCTCCATTACTGAATGGGCCAGGAGATGTCAGTTTCCTCATCTGGAACATGGGAATAATCCATAAACATGGGTTGTTCTCTCCTGACCCCAGGGGGAAGCAGCTGCTGCTTTCATCACGTGGCTCTCAACTCAAAGGTCTCTTCTCCAAGAGGCCTCCTCCCTGGTTCTCATCCAAAGGGGACCAAACCACACCCTTTCCCGCCATACTCCGTTCCACAGCTTCCATATACTCCCATCCTGGGAAGTGGGCTGTCGTGGTTTGATCCAGGTGTCCCCCACAAACAAATGAATGTGTTCTGGGTAATTGATCCTCAGCTGATGGCAGTTTGGATTTTACAACCTCGCTGGAGCTGTGTTGTTGGGGGAGGGATTATGGGGTTATAATTCAGCTTCCCCTTGCCAGTGTTTGGCACACCGTCCTGCTGCTGTTTCCAGTGCTGTGGTGGAGGTGATGTCCAGCCCTCTGCTCATGCCATCGTTTTCCCTGCCAGGATGGAGTCTCCCCTCGAGTCCATAAGCCAAATAAACCCATTCCTCCACAAGCCGCTTTTGCTTGGGTTCTTTCTGTGCAGCAACTAGAAAGTTGACCACAACATGGGCCCATGTGTTCACATGGTTTCTGAGTTTCTTCCTGCACACACCTGCAGCCTTACAGAAACCTTGGAGCTGAGGCCTTGCTGGCTTTTCTCTTGCATCTCAAGTCCCTGACCCACACGAGGTACAGTAAAGATGTGTGGAGGAGCTGGGCATGGTGGCATATACCTTTAGTTCCAGCACTCGGGAGACTGAAGTAGAAGAGTCACCATGAGTGAAAGGCCAGCTTGGTGCTACAGAGTGAGTTCCAGGTTAACTTGGAGTAGAGTGTGATTCATCCTTGTACACTAAAGATGTGTGCAAGGAAGGCGCATGCCTACAAATCCCTCTCCCTAGAAACACCCCCCCTACACACACACAAAGGTATGGGAACAGGACCAAAAATGTCATTTATGGAGCCCAGTCCAAAACTTAAACGCAGGGCCTATGGTTCCAAAGTCTTAACATCATAACAGAGTGATGGCAGAGCCTTAAACCTTGTGTGGAAGCCTTGTGAGCAATTGCACGGGTCATCCACCCCAGAATGGAGTGGGGAGGCAGCAGAGAGGGTCAAGGCCTTGAGACCTGACTCGGGCCACAACCTCAGTAGCCTCAGCCAGGGCCCATGTTCTCCAATCCCTCTCTCTGCCCTTTCTCCTCTTGTCTCGTCTTTGAGCACTCCAGAAGCGGGTTCAGCTCCTGCTTCCAAGTTCCTCTGGGAGAATGCCCATTTCTAGGCCCTCCTTTAAAGACATTATTTCAAAGTAGAATATTTTTTTTCAGAAGCTCATGCTGGGGTAATGAGCAAGAAAACCCTCACACCAGACAGGATAATCACCCCAAATCTACCAAAATGTCAGGCAGGCACAGAACTGGGGCTCCTCATTCAGCTGTGTAGGTGGCACACTGCAGAAGTCCCTTGTGACAGGTGAATAAGGGCTGAAACCCAGCCTGTGTCGCAGTGGCCAACGGGGCACTCAATAGGGTTGTGGCTTCTCAGGGAAATGCCAACCATGTTCATCCCACAGGCACTTTGGGAAGCCTACCTGAAAGAAAGGGAGGGGGCATCATTTTCTAATTTGTCAAAAAAACACTCTGGAGTTTCAGGCTTAGCACAGTCCTTCTCAAAAACCAGACAAAGGAAACTTTCCAAGCACCAGGGAGAACTTACAAGAGTTACCGAAAGCAAAAGCAATAAAGAAATCACAAAGATGGATATTCCCTTTGCTCATTAGACTGGCTGCTCACAGCCAGAGACAAGCGGGAGTGTGTCCTCTGTGGGGTGACACATGGGTCTACAGGGACCTGCTGCCCATGGGAGACAGGCTACGTGATTCCTCTGTGGGTATGGGACATAGCACACACTCCTTTCATCCTTGGAAGAGGCAGGGAAGGCAACTTTCTGGGGTGTATTTGAAGGCAGATGTTGGGTGAAGAAGAAATGAAGAAATATACAGATTGAGACCCGAATGAGATGTTTCACTCAGGCTGTTTGCAGGGTGGGAGCAAACGCCTACTTTATATGGACTTGACTCCAGGGCACTGGCTGGAGGTATGTGTCTTCACCTCTTGGTCTGAACCCTCCTAGTACGAGGAGGGAAAAGGTTGGGGAGTCACCCTGTTCCCCTTAGCACGGGAACTCAGGGACAATGGAGGCATTTTAGAAACCAGCTGGACTGGGCCTCTGAGGGCATATCCAGCCTCCCATAGACACCTTCTTGGGGACCTTCATGTGACATCCTGGAGGAAATGTGGCATCCTCCCTTTTCTTGGGTATCTTTTTTTTATTGTCCACAATGAGTTATATTGTTTAGTGGGCCAACAATGAGTTGTTATCCCCAATTCCTCATTGCCCCCCCATCCCCAGTCAATTTCCCAGCTTACAGATTCCCCCCCCCCCAGGCCCAGTGGAGTGTCAGAAGTAGCAGATGCATTTGTACCCAGTTCTGTTGGCTTAGGGTCGATGAGGTCTAGGGAACAGGCTGTGTCTGAGTTCAGCACTTTGCGCATGGTGTAGATGAGTTCTCACAGCAGTGAAAGGAACCACTTGGCTTTTGCAGATGTGGAAACTTTCCTCGGGGTGACACAGTGGGCCTCATGTGCTCTAATCCCTGCAAACTGAGCCTTGTTAATCCCCATTTTGCAGATGAGGAAAGTAAAGTCCTAGTAGTCATGATAGAAATTCAAGGTTCCTATAATCAGACATGATCTCCTGGGATTGGAGCCCGAGACCTAATTCTTTATTTCTGCTTCCTTCCCAAAGCAGGGTTGTCATGATGTATATCTTAAGCCGACCCATTGTGGTCCATCTGTCTTGCTGTAGGGAAGGCACCTTCCCCTGCTCTGGCTAAGTGAAGTCAGGAGAAGGTCTGCACCAACATGTTGCAAAAGCACTGAGACGTCCAAGCCTCCATGTGCCTAGGAAGAGTGGCATCCTTCCATCTATGACTCCCCAAACTGTAAGAACCCAACAAGTCTACGGCAAGCCTTACTCTAAGCCCTTTGAAACCTCCTTACACCCTGAATACCACAGTTTAGCATAACCGAGGACCTGGCCTTGGACAGATCCCAGCCCAGCTTGGTGAAGGAGGCCTCAGCAGCCAGTCCCTTGGGTGGGAAAGAATCCTGCCCTTTGCAAGCTTGTCCCCCTCCTGGTTTATTAACCAGAAGGGTCAAGATCTGAAGCTGGGTTTGCAATTGCAGTTACCAGCTGGTGGACTCACAGAGCAAAGCCCTGTGTCCTGGAACCAGCCCGGGTGCCATGCCAAGCTGCCAGCTGGGCAGTAAAGTCTTCTAAAAAGCTGCTGTCAACAGCCATGCTGCTGCTGGTCATGTGAGCTTGCTTTATGGGGATCACAGCAGAGAACAGTCCTTCACGCTGAGACCATAAAGCTGGTTCTTCTTCCTTTTGTCTTGGGATTCTGGCTGCCTCCTCAAGTTTAATTTGAGGAACCCCATGCTTTTTCATATCCTGGTCCCAAGTGACAAAATGTCACCAGCATGAATTCTGAAGCAACCACAATATGGTGGATGGAAGCCTGGCCATGTGCTTAGCAGGTGTGATCTCATTTGACAGGTGGCAGTCCCATGTCTACACTACCATCTGGCCCATTCCATAGGCTGGCAAACTGGGGCTTAGGGCTCGTAAAGATCCACCCAGAGTCACACAGCTGAAAATTGGTAAAGATGAGATTCAAACCCAGGTCTCTCTGATGATAAAGATGGTAACTGATGCCTGAAGAACAGTCTACCTCAGGAGCTGGTGATCATGAAAGCGATGAAGCAGGTCTGGAAAGGAAAGTGTGTCTGGCTCCGTACTTGCTAACATGGCTTCCCATCTCTTGTTTCTTCTAGCCCTACTTTCTATGTGCTGCCTCAGTTTCCCCAGCTGTGGCTCAGTGGTGAAAGGCGCTTGTTTGCAATCCTTCCAACCTGAGTTGTCTTCCTCTGTGCACCCCCCCACATACACATTCATATAAATAAATAATACAAATGAAAAAGGAACTTGCTCTGCCAGTCTGCTGGTCAGAGGTCAGATCCCCGGGAATCCATGGAAAGCTGGATGTCAAGTGACAATGCACAGCTCTGGAGTCCCAACGTGCCTGTGGCGATGGGAAGTGGAGTGTGGAGAATCCTGAAGCTCGGGAGCCTGGCTTTCCCTACGGCAAGCGACAAGAAGAGAGAGCATATGTCAAAATAAGGTTGAAAGAGAGGACCAACATCCTGAGGTTGTCCTCTGTCCTCCACATGCGTGCTGGAACACACATCGTGGCAGAAGTGCACACACACACACACACACACACACACACACACACACACACACACAAATATACAAACACCAAATTCTTAAACAAACAAAAAAAGAAAATTAATGAACCTCCATAGGATTGTGTCAAAAAGTAACAAGAAAATGACTGCAAATTACTTAGTATAATATTTGACATAAAGTTACAATGCCTGTTGATATTGTTGACTATTGTTATTATTCATATTCTAATGATCTGGGAAAGGGCATATGTCAGTCCTTTGTTCTGGACCCTTAAGGTCATATCAGTGCATGGATCTTGTCTGTCCTTGGGAGAAACATACCTGGAATTCACCCTCACTTGGTTTTCTGAAGCCAAACCAATCTATTCATTCTTTTGCCATCTTTGTAAAAAGTTCTTCACATTCAAACCAGATCCCATTTAACCTTTGCCCAGCATCGCTTTACCTACTTCAAACCCCTCTGCCTCTCTGAGGCCTGGCTTCCTTCAGACTCAGGCTATAAATGTTTGACTTTGATTGGAGATACATGACAATAAATTAGGGGACATTTATCAAAGCTGCTTTTTGCATAAATTACTGCATTATACAAATACACTTAGCAGGCTCCTGCTTCTTTGATGTTGGGAGCCAAGATTTATGTGTGATGGAGTTTTTATTTATCTGCCCTGTTCACCTCAACAAGAGCTGGACATATTCCTCAATTACTTCCATACTGCTCCAAATGACATGTATCTTTCGCAACATGAGTGCAGGGAACAAAGATACTTAAACCCCACCCGAGTGGCCTCTGTAAGAAGAGGAGCTTTATCTGACCCGGGGAGTCCCCAAGTTCTTCAAAGACATTTAAACTTATTGCTCTGAAACCTTTTGGTATTAGAATGAGGAGGAAAGGCTTCACTTATCACCATCATCACTAAGGGAGCCATGGAAACTTAAGTATCTATTCTCCAAAGTCAAGTAGGTTCCCAGAGATGAGAATCTCTTTGGTGGCTTCTGATGTCTGCATCTGGATCCCATGGGTACACTCCGTGGAGTGATGTCTGCATGGCCTGCTAGAATGGGTCGATGTGTTTAGATCCACTAGTCACTGAAAAAAATACATAATCGTGAAATTGATTATCTAAAGCTACCTTTTTTCTTTATTATTATTATTTATTTAGTTTACCAAATCCTGTAACCATTATTTCGCAAAAGCTGAGGCATTTGTCAGAAGCCAAGTGGATGGTAGACAGGTGGGGTTCATGACCTGGCTCAGGGGTGTAGTGAGGTCCCAGGGAGTGGGAAGCCCTTTCAGAGGCCCAGCCCTGCTTCCCACAAAAAGCTCACGCAAGCTCACGCGCTGTTCCTAGTCAGACTGGGCGATGAGAAAGACACCTGGAGTGAGAAGCCATGTAGGCCCAGACCCACAGGACCAAGGCTGACAGGCTCAGAGTGTGATGCCAGAGCAGATTCCAGTGTGGAGGGAGTGCTCATACCAGTCATGAAAGCAGCTGCCCCACCTCAACAGCCATGCCCCTGCCTCAAGCAGGCCTTGCTGGCAAGCACCCTGGAAATCAGCAGCAGAAGTTTGCCTCCATCCTTCCCTCAGGCACCCCTTTAAAGCCAGCATTTGGCTTGCATTGTCTGGATGGTCTTCCCTAATCCCTGGAGCCCCTGCTAGGTGCAGACGGAGAGAGAGCACCCATGGAAAAGAACTGGTGGAGGAAGGCAAAGGAGCAGCTCTTCAAGATGGAGTTTGAGCTAAAGAAAGCAGAATCACCAGGAATCACATGCTCTTTGCATTTGGCCATCACCTGCCCTGGCCAAGCACAGAGCAGTGCGTCATCTAGCTCTTCCCACGGCCTGTGAAATACAAATACTATAAATCCACCACAGGTGAGTAACCTCAGAAAACACTGGGCTGGGGACAGAACACTCCTCCTGCTTTTGAGCCCAAGGGCTTGGCTACAGGAAGTGTTTGTTACCAGACAGCTACAGGAGTAGGAGGGACTCACAGAGGTGTTATTCTGGTTCCCAAACTGTGGTGGTTTGAATGTATGTCCCCCAATAGACTTACACGTTTTAAAAAAGCTTGTCTCCGGATGCCTGGCTGGAGGAGGTGTCACTGGGGGCTGATCCAGCCTAAAGGTAAGAAGAGCCCTTGAGCTCCACCAGAGTCCCCTGCTGTTTGGCTACTGGTTTTATGTTGCTTGTGGTGCTGGGTGGTGGTTTCTCTTTCTGCTTGGATCTGTGAAAGGGAACCAGCTTTTCCTACTGGATCTGTAAGCCTGAAATACATCCCTTCCCTCCCATCAACTGTGTCTGGTTTGGAAGTTCATTCCAGGACATGGAAGCTGACTACAGTACAATTTCTGCAGGGTCATAGCAGAAGGTGGAGTTAGGGCTTGGGACCAGGAAGGCCTTTATCAGCCTGTGAGAGTGCATGTTCAAAGTGACAGTGAAGCCCAAGGCTTCCATGCGCATGGCACTCGGATGGTGTTCTCACTAAGCTTCGTAGACTCTTTTCTACAGTTGTTATACAACCTTGAACTATGTTTCCCAATTTCTCTCCCTCTCAGCCCTTTCCATGAATGAAAACCTAGATTACAGACTTCTCATGGAGCAAATACAAAGATTAAAGTGTTCCTTCACTCAGTGCTGAGCGGTCTAGCACCATATCTGACACACAGTAGACGCTCAGGTTAAGCTAATTCCATTTATCCAGAGCCCATTCCAACCAGTATTATTTTATTTGAATGATTCATTTTTTAATACATTTTTGATTTGAAATGTGCAGAGTTATCATGAAAATAGTGCATAGTCCCCTACCACAAAGACTGATACAGATGGCCCACGGAGGAGGATATCTAGCTGACTGGGGATGGGGAAGGGAGGCAACGGGGAATTGGGGATAACAACTCATGGTTGGCCCACTAAACAATGTAAATCATTATGAACAATAAAGAAAAAAAATTTACCAAAAATAAAATAGTGCATAGTGTATAATCCTTTTATACTCAAAGTATATGCATTGAGTTTCACTACTTACTAATAGTCGTAATTAATGAGCCAATATGAATGCATCAGTATCAACCAAACTCGTACTTTATTCATTCTTCTCAGTTATCCCCAAGTATCATTTCTTCTGGGATCCTATCCAGGATGCCGCACATCACTGAGTCCTCCTCCCTCGGGTTTCTCTGTGCTGTGAGAGTTGCTCAGACATCTGACACTTTTATGATTTTGACAGAATGGCTGGTGGTATTGCTCAGGCTTTTTTTTTCTTAGAAGTTCCTCTAAGCGGGATTGGTCTGAGGTTTTTCTCATGATTAGCCTAGAGTAATGTGTTTGGGGGAGGAAGACTACAGAGGTAAAAATTCCATCATAGTAGATCAAAAATATCTACATCAATATGACTTCTCACAGCTGATGGTGAGAGCGCTGGCCAGGTTTCCCAATTGAAAGCTCATTCTGTATTTTCTACCTTACCATGGTGTCCTTGGGGAGGTCAGTTACTATGCACAGCCTGAACTGAGGGGTGCCTACACACTTCCTGTCAGCGCTTGTCTGCAGATGAGTGGTATGCCCCACCCCCATTCCTTCCTTTACCCCATCACGTCCTCATGTCAGCATGGACTCATGGAGATGTGTGTTCTTTCAGGAGACACTCCAGTACATGAGATTAACAGGACTCAGGTACCCTACTCTCTGTTTTTGACATAGCTTCATGGGCTTTGGGGGTTTTTTTGTTTGTTTTGTTTTGTATTGTTTTAGTTTCTAGCACATTCTCACTGTCTGGCACTGCAAGATGTCATATCCTACATATTTCCTGCCCTCTGACTAGGGTCCTGACATCAGTTGTTTCTAGAAGCTCTGATTCTATTTCTATTCTACTTCTCCTTCCCTGGAGAACTGGGCAGGAGGAATGAACATGACTACTAGCGATGAGTGTGTTTCCTCAAAGTTCTTCTATATATATGAATGTTGAAGAAATTTGAATGTAAAATGACCCTCGTGGGCTCATGTGTTTGACTATTTACTCTAGTTAATGCCAAACTTGTGCTGCTATTCTGGAAGGTTGAGGAGTCTTTAGGGAGTAGAGCTTTGCTGGAGGAAGTGTGTCACTAGGGGCAAGCCTTGGGGTTCTATAGCCAAGGTCCCCTGTAGTGTTACCTCTCTACTTCCTCCCTGTTGGTGTGGCAATGTGACTTTGGTTTTCTGCTCCTGCCACTTGTTTCCCGTCATCATTGACTCTATGTAAGCTGAAATAAACTCTTTCCTTCCCTAAATTGCTTCTGATTGGGTATTTTGTTCCAGTAACAAGAAAATAACTGATGCAGACAATATATATGTGTATTAAAGTGCCTAAAGACCCCTATGTGGAGTGAAATGAGTTCAGATGAGCTTTTTTCCTCTAGCAGTGCATTGGAGATCCATCCACTTTTGTTTGTGTCTTAATATCCCATTTCCTTTTTTATTGCTGAATAATATTCTACTTCTAGACATACCTGGTTTGTTTACTCATTTACTTATTAAAGAGTATCTTGGTCATTTCTATTTTGGGATAATTATTGATGGAATCACTATAAACATTCATGTGCAGAGTTTTATATAAATGTGTTTTCACGTAAGTTAGGTATGTATGTAGGGGTTCAATTGCTGGATCACATAGTAAGACTATGCCTAGCTTTGTAAGAAATTAAACTTTCTTTCAAAGTGATTATCCTTTTTGCCTTCCTACCAGGAATGAATGAAAGTTCCAGGGACTACATACCCAACAATCAGTGTTGTCGGCTTTTGGTATCTTATTCATTCAAATAGATGTATAGTGACATCTCATCACTAATTTAATTTGCAGCTCATTGATGAAAAATGGCATTGAGCATTTTCCCCCTTATGCTCAATTACCATCTGCAAATCCTTCTTAGTGTGGAATCTGTTAGAGTCTTTGGCCCATTTTTAAATTGTGCAGTTTGTACTTTCTTATTCTTGGATCACAAGATTTCTTTGTGTATATAAATATGTGTGTGTGTGTTTTCTTCTCTCAGGACCAGCTTTGCAAGTGTTGTCCCTGCTTCTCTGTACCTGTGTCACCCCTGGTTCAGAACACACAGACTGCTCCATCACCCAGCCCACATGGCCAAGTTCAGAAAACTAGGTAGGACTGGCTCTAGTGTGACCAGCACTTGCCTCTCTCCCATGGAGCCCTGCAGGCAAGTTCGCATTTCTCTCCATATCTCTGGTCCCCCTATGAGCTTCAGTGACTGACCACATACCTGGGAAGACCATGAGCCCTGACCATTTTGCTACCCCCTAAGCCCATCCCAGTGCTGACGGGGAAGCTACATCAGAGTGACGCCTGAGGCCTTTGGAGGATGATTTAGAACACTTGGACTTTTGGCTAGTGGATGCTCAGCTCATACAGTGCTAGGTGAACACTGGAGGAGGTAGCGGAGTTTAGAATGCGAGGATCAATGCAGCTAAACACTGTGCATCCTTGCTTGTCACAGTGCCACACAGCAGACCTGAGAACAGACAGAAGCCTGACTCTCACACCCACTCCGGACCAACTGGATCCGATCTGCTTTGTCATGACATCTTTTGTCCAGTAAATGTTCATTAAAGTTTAGGATACTGTCTTGACTCCATATGTTCTTGAGTAGTCGCTGGCTTCCACAGCAGGCACTGAGCTAGGAATTTGTCTGAAGACAGAGGTTTGGTCCGATGGAGCTCATCTTTAGAGAGGACTGATGTCAGGAAGTTACGTCACACTCTGAATTTCTGCCACAAAGGGAATCAGAGATCTAAAGGGACTGGCAGAAAGGCAACATCGGAGAGGTATCCATGCATGTGGTGGGTTGTGGACAAGAAAAGAAGCTACAGAGTATCCCAGCCTCTGTCTGGACATATTCCAGAACTCTCTTTATGTCTGCCATTATGTAGAACAGTGATCTTCATATTATGCTACCCTATAATGCAAATCAACTGCTCAAAACTCAACAGCTCAGCAGAGTAGAGCCCAAACCCAGCTCCTGTCCCCACCATACAGCCTCCCTCCTGCCCTGCCCTGGTCTCTGGGAGCACTCCTTGCCCATGAGGGCACAGAGAAACAACGTTCTGGGCACCGGGCTGGCTGCCCGCCAGGCTGGACACACATGTGAGTTATTTTCATGGGGCAGCAAATGCTGGAAAATATGTGGTTTAGAAGCAACATAATTATCATCCTCTAAAATTAGGCTCCTAGTCTAAACAACCCCAAGTCTCTTTTCTGCAAAAAAACAAACAATCGCAGGCAGGAAGCCTGCAGCGAAGCACGTCACGTTGGCGAACGGGCCCACAAGTCTCCCTGCTGAGCTGAAAAGGCAAACAGCCTGCAAAAATGTAAATATTATATTATTTTTCAAATACCACCTCTTCTATTCTCACCCCAGCTGGCTCTGCCTGTCCACCTTGGCACTGGGGGATGGCCTCTGACTCCCTTCCCCCACTGTGGCCAGGAAAGATGGAGATGTGTTTGTTCAGAAGCCATTATCTAAAGCACTGATGTAATAAGGCGCTGCTATATGAAATTCACTTAATAACTCACGCCTAGTTATTTATTGTGAACCGGGGTGCACGCTCCTTGATTCCATTTCTCTGAGAAATATAAGTGCGGCTTTCATCGTGAGCGTCTGAATTTATGGCAAACAGACCGAGTGACATTAAGAAAGCCCCACAATCCCTTCATTCAGTCTTTAATAAGGAAGCCGAGGAAAAATTATCCTAGCTGGTTTGCGGGTGACAGCACTGAGAACTTTCTGGAGTCAGAAAGTTAGCGCTGCGCCTCCTTGTCAGCCCATTAAAAAGGAAGGCTGGCATGGCATGATATTAGAACCATGTGTGGGAAAGAATTTCTCCTCTGGTAAGACATTCCAAATACTGTCTCTGAGCCAAAGACTTTGGTGTTAGACTAATTTAAGCAGCATGCTGAAATCAGGACTCGGGACTTTGATCATACGGGGATCGTTTGTAACAAATTGAACTCGGCCAGCCTCTATTTCTGGCGGATCAGAACTTTGGATTTGTTGAATTAAATGCCTCATTTAGTGCCGTTTGCACATGAAAAGGAACGCTGCACTCGGGAATCTGATAGTGAATTTTTCACCTAACCAACAGGTCTACTTTTTTATTACTTTTAAACTTAATCCATACTCGGTCCACACTGTTCCTAATAACCCCAGGGCTGTTCAGAGTGAAGTTTTAAATCAACTCCCATGTTATTGGGGCCGGGGCGGCGGTGGCAGGGCAATAGGGGTTGCCTGAACCATCCTTGAATTATCAAACCGTGTAATAAAGAACATATTGGAACCCGGGACAGAAAGAAAACGAAAAGAAAAAGCAAAGTGTATTAGTCTTCGGTTGTTATTTACTGTCTAAATAACCCAGTTCCCTTTCATGACAACTGTAGGCTAAAATAGCACGATGATTTTTGCAGACCTATGATTTCTGTATGTTGCCTGTCTGGTCCGGTTGGAACTTTGCTGGAGGAAGGTTAAAAGGGCACAGAATAAACCATTTCCACATATGGCTACACTTTCTTTTCATTTTTGAAGTTATAATACCTTTAACTGTAGATAATGATATTATAAACTGTCATTTAGTGCATTTTAAGTATATTACATACATGAAACGAAGATCTAGGAGGAGCGGCCGTGGAGGTCTTAACAAAACAAGGGGAGTGTGACTCAGCTCTGTGGAGCCCAGGAGGCACTGGGTTGGCTGGGGGAGTTACACACCAGGCCATCATAAATGAGGATCAAACCTGATATCTGAGGATAAGGCCGTGATCCCAGCCTAGACTGGACAAGCTTGAGCCAGGAGTAGTTAACAAGCGTGGATCAGCAAGTTACTTTAGGGAAGGATTTACTTTAGCATTATTTGTTTCATCTATAACTTTCTATGAGGAGGCTGTTGAAAAGCCATTACTCTGTCAGCTATTTCACAGCCCCGGAATCTCAAATAGACACACGTGTACTCATACACACACATGCACATACATGCATGAGAAACACATCAATGCATTCATGCACACACCCATGCACACATAGACACACACATGCACTCACACCTGTACACACGTACACTCACGTGCACACATATGCATACACATGCGTGCAGATGCACACATGCACCCAAGCATCCATCAATATGTAGAAAGTGGATTCTTTCGAGGCCCTATGTGCTGTTACCTAAATGTTCACCTGCAAGTAAAAGTCCTCTTGCATAAGGGTTGCCTTCATTTAAAAGGAACATACTTAGAGATGATTATTAATGTCACTGCTATTGCATGCCAGAAAAATCAACGGATGATTCCTCCGTTTTATTGGCATGAAGATGGGGTTGATTTCCCTCCCTCCCCTTTGGAGGAAGAAAACGGTTACAGAACAGATAGCGATAATAAATGTTTTATTGGTGAAAAAAGAAAGATCAAATCTTTAATGAAATCAGGATGGGCTTAGAGATGAACTCCGTCTGAACTCGCCAGGATTCATGGAACTTCAATTAAAACAATTTCAGAAGGGCAGCTGACAGCAAGGGCTGGGGTGGGTAATTAAAATTGAGCAATGTTTTGGCATAGGTTGTTCTCGAAGAGAGTGTGGCAGCCCAGGGGAGGAGGGTGGCTACGAGGAGAGCTGGAGGCCAGATAACACAGGTATGGAGCCTCATGCTG